>OMLF01036573.1:0-16946 GCA_900302615.1 Holocentrus rufus | reverse complement strand
CTTTGCCCCCCCCCCTCAGAAGAGAAAGCCATGTACTCAGTGGAGCTTGACAAGCACAGGAAGGAGAAGGATGAGTGGAGAAGGAAAGCTCTGACTCTGGAAGACAAAGCGTCTGCCCTTCAGGTAGAGCACAAGTCCACATCATCAGATCAGAGAACCCATTCACTCACGGTTGCTTGTAACTTGATTATGTCTCAAACACTTTGTTATACATTGCATGACTTATTATTTCATCAATAACAAGGACACAAACTGAATATATTACATACCTTGGATACTTACAACCTGTGTCTATAAAATATGCAATAGCTATATCATCAACACGTAATTGGTTAATTTGGAGCAGATGTTTTCAAAATATAAATGTGTGGGTTTAGTTTTTTAATTTATGTATCTGTTTTTCATCTCCCTTGCACGGCCTCATTGCATAGCATCTATCTGCACTTTATAGTGTTAATAACGACGTTGCCTCTGTTTTAGGACTGTGCACATAAAACTAGGCGAACAATGCAAATAAAAGGTTTTATATGGTGCGATGTGAAGCACTTTTAGCCATGCATTTTGCTCTTGTATAAAAGCCTCGACATCTGAGTGTGTTCTTCACTGCTGCTGTGCTTTCTCGGTCAGTTGAACCTCGACGAGGCCAACGCCGCTCTAGAATCAGCGTCTCGCCTCACCGATCAGCTGGATCTGAAGGAGGAGCAAATTGAAGAGCTGAAAAAACAAGGTGAGACGCAGCTGAGTGTTAGCACCATCCCTGCATGACTTCTGGGGTTTTTACAGCAGAACTTGTGCAAGAGAATGAATATTTAGACTAAACTTCATAAAAACTTCAGCCTAGCATTTCATATCAAAATAAACGACTTGTCTTCATGGAGCTGCGATGAAATAAACGTCTCTTCACCTGTTTTGTGTCTTGGTTCAAAGACTCCTGCTCCCCTTCTTCTGCTTTTGTTTAAGATGATATGCATTTTTCTGCAATCCCTCGCTGGCTTTCTTTGACAGAATGTACATTTATACCTCCTTTCAGTTGCCAAGCAGCCTTTGAACATTGACTTTTTTTTTCTCTCTCTCTCTCAACCCCCGCTTATATTTCTGCAATGTCTGCCTTGAAAGTTCCAAGCATTTCATTTTGCACATGTTCTTATCAGAGGCAAAATAACAGAGGAGAATAGTACAAACAGAATCAGTCAAATTCCGCTGGATTAAATTCATCATGTGTGTCACACAGAGCGCTGATAGTGTCCTCCTATCACCTTCAGACATGGCCATTACATCACGGCAAATTCCCAGACGTGCATGTTCCTTTTTAAAAAATTTTTTTACCTCTTTTCTGGCTGCTGTTCAGACATTTTATTTATTCAGGCGCTATATGAGCGTATATATTTGTTCAGTCGATCAATCGATCAACCTTGTAAAGTTTATATGGCGTCTAGTAACAGTTGACCAACTGTGAGCTGAGCTGCAGTCTCACTGATGACAGAGCCTGACTTTGGTATGTCTGCTCAACAAATACATCAACATTGCTTTGAAAGACCTAACTCTCCACTCTGTGTGTGTGTGTGTTTGTGCTTATGGCTTGCAGTGGATGTGAGACAGGAGATGTTAGAAGAGGCACAAAACAAGTTGATGAACCTGCTCAATAGCACAGAGGGGAAGGTAGACAAGTAAGTATAGCAATTTAATGTGGGCGGCCAAATCTCACATTCCTTTATTCAGCAAAATAGAGATTATGATTAAGCACTCATGTGGTTTTCATTGGACTCTGATACATTTTAAAGCACTCTTGAAGCTCAAATCCGTGGCGTCTGGGGTTGTGTACAATTAATTGATAGCAGAATGAAGATGACATTAGTCTAATATTTAAGCTCGCCTCTGTTTGTACGGTCGCTGGTTTGAATTCCTGTGAAGCAAATCCAACACAGAGGAATGAGATGGGTTCCCTAAACAACTAGAAAAAAATTTGCTCAAAACTTTACCAGGAGAAAAAAAATCAGGTCTATACTTTCAGAGTTTATTTATAGCTCATGTAAACGTATAAAAATGGGACAGAAGCCACGTCTTTTTAACCTAGAATAACAAAATGTCATGCACTGTTTACAGAGCCCTCATCCGTAACCTGTTCATGGGGTATTTCCACACACCGAAAAACAAACGCTCTGAGGTGGTAAGACTGATGGGAAGTGTCCTGGGCCTGAGCCAATACGATGTTGACAAGGTAGGAGCTTTCTTCACTGTCTACTCATTTGAGCTCAAAATATTTACTTTAGTAACCACATAATTATATCGGTAGGCTGCAGCTGATCAACTCATAAAATGGTTATTGTTTGCAGTATAATTACAGCAGCCAGTGAGCAGTGTTTGTGGTGATGTGCCATATTGGTAATAAAACACATGACACGTCACGCAAGTATTTTCAAAACGAAGATGTAGCCTATCAACCACGTTGAATCCCTCACACCCTTCCTCGAGTCCTTGAGATAAAATAAACATGAGGAATCTTGGAATGAGTTTAGTTCTGTTTTGAATCTGTTTTGTATTTGGTGCTCGCTCAAAATTCTTCTTAACAGCTTAATATCTGTCTGGAATATAGAGTATTTATGTGGCTCTTTTAGTGATTTCAGTTTATTTGCCAGTTACAATAAATGGCTTGTGAACTAGACCAGTCTACCATGAGGTAAATACTGGACAGGATGAAATGTATGGAGTAAGTCATGAACATTGTCGTAAAAGTATGTTATTTTTAAATTCCAACTGTTGTTGTGCAACGTCAAGTCGTTTAATTTATACAGCACATTTATCCACAAACATCACATTGCCCAAGGCGCTTTACAGTAAAATCCATAAAAGCAAGAAAAAGCAATAAAAACAACAAAAAAAAAGAAAAAGAGAAAGCATAACAGCAGTCGGAAAGGACGACCCCAACTGAAGGCCGAGGGTCAACTCATCTAGCTGTCGAAGGCCAAGAAGAAGTTGCGCCAACATATTTTAATATCTGCAGCACGCTGAGGAAGACTATTGCCGTGCAATAAACTTTAGACCCAAACTGAGAGCGCTGTCCTCTGTGATAACAGTGATAATGTGTGGAAAATTCAGGCTTAGGAAATCCCTGAGGTAATTCCCAAACTTATCTGCCATCAGTTTTATGACACGACTGAACAATTGAATCCCCCTGATCATTCCTGCATTATTTTCACAGTCATTGATGTGAAGTCATACATTTTGGTTGGCTGTCCATTCAAAACTGATAGACCCGCTAATCTATGTGAAATAATGCGCCATACTTTTGGGATATGAAATTTCCTTTACAATAAGAGCAGTTATCAGGTTTTGGCAGAAGCGCAGCATAATAGCATAGAATGTTTTTTTATGTACAACGAGGGAGCGTTTAAGTTCACTTCTGGGTTAAATCCACAGTCAGTTCCAGTAGATGTTCCTGTAATTGCAATTATAATTGTCATTATGTCGGGACAAGCTGACCACTAAGCCTGGATGATGACTTTTCATTGTATTTTCCTCGCTCAGTGGACAGTTTTCCCAATGTGGGACGTCTTCGCATTTGAATGGATGTAAAGGAAACAGTTTTTTGTTGCACAGAGGAATTGAACCATCTGTTTAGCTTTCGTCAAGTTTAAGGTAGAATTGTGCTATTTACACATAAATCACTCTGACCGCGAGCAAACAGACCATTCCACTTTTTTTTGTTGTTCATGCATGGAAATGATTGATATCAATAGCCGAGTTCAGCACATCGTCCGCACTTTACAAACACTGCAGACCAAAGTCAACCACAAAACTGTCTGATTACTTTTAACTCCAGCAGCCCCTGAAAATCCAGTTAGAGCTCAGCCCACTAAGAAAGCATTTCCTTATCCAGAACTGCTGGCAGGAGCCCTGTGGGACTCCATCCAACTATTCCGAAGTATATTACCCAACAGTCTTAAAGGGAAACAGATTGAGGGTGAGGGGCAAATGCGATTACAACTCCTCTGAAGACCCAGTTTTATTGCGTTGGAGGTTGTTCCGTTTTTTTTCATCTCTCCCTCATCCCCTGTTAATGCTATTGAAATTTTCCACTCAACTCGTGTTTACAGCAGCCAAGTGTCCCACAAAACCAGCCGTCTTTTCAGAATTGGTCTCAGTGGAGCAGCTACCCCCTCCGAGTGCGTTGCGTTTTTTTTTTTCTTTCTTTCAAAGATCAGATTTTATTTATTTTCTCTTCCACGGAAGTATTCAGATGATTCGGGTTTTGTTTACTCAGTTTCCTCTCTGCTTGCCACTGTTTTCTGGAAAAGTATTTTGTGAAATCCCTCATCGCTTATTGTACAAGCGCTCTGTTTCTTTATTGACCACCCTCACTCCTTTAAGAAACTTTTGGTTTTATCGTTTAATGGCCTTTGGATTGCCCAATCGCTGACGTCATTGGCCTTGGCAGGATGCAGCTCGCCTCCTAGATAGACCCCACATTATACCGTGATGACATCATGTGTCCCCTGTGGTCACAGCGTTGGCTAAAAGAGTGGACACCTACTACAATATTTTCACCAGATTGCCCTCCTTAAATAATCTCCACCTGTAATTAAAATTTAATTTCATAGACTCCGTTGCTCAGTGGCTTTTGCACTGGCAAAGAAATCGATCGAAACCCCCCACTTGCTCATTACATACTTTCCAAATGCTCTTGGGCAAGGCACTGAACACTAATTGCTCCTCTAGGTCTGCTCAGTGAACACAATACAAGACTTTGTGTCGGGATTGCAGACCTTCGCTGTACAAAACACAGCACTATTCATGAAACTGTCTAGTTCAGTAAGGGTTAATAACTTCTCTCGAGTACTTCAGCATCGATTTGGACAACTTGATGATCTTAATTTCTTTGGAGAATCTAGTAATCGCTGGCCACCTTTTCTTGTGCAGATGTTGGAGGAGGACGGACGGCATGGTGTTACTGGCTGGGTGTCCAGCTGGCTGGGAAACAGAGGAGCACAGAGTGTCCCTAACACTCCCCAGAGACCCACCCATGGCCAAACCCTCAACTCGGTAAGAAAAGACACGGGAACTTTGTGTCTTTGTGTACCGTTCGGTACTTACGCTGAACACAATCACTCTCCATCACTCAGACATGCTCGTAAACAAACTTGCACCAACTCACATGCAAACACATTCTCACAGCTGAAGTGTCCTTGAGCAAGACACTGAATCCCTACCAGGTTCAAAGATGCTGAACTCTGCCCAGCCTGCATGAGGGGCAAAGAGATTTTTCCTGCATGGATCAACAAAGTCTGTCATTGATATTGATTCGGTGCTACGCGTCATCCTGTCCTTTGCTGTTGCAGTCCTTCTCAGAGATGTTCGTAAAGTTCCTGGAGGTGGAGTCTACGCCAGCATTGCCCGCGCCGAGGCTCCCAGTCCATGACATCAAGCCCCTGAGCGCCCCGCCTGCTAGAAAGACCACCAGCGCCGCTCCCAACCCCGCCACAGGTAAACGACTCCTCCGGGAGTAACCGCAGTCTGGATGTTTCTTTCTCTCTCACACATTAAATCAGTCTTGTCAGACAGGAGCCGGCGCTCATACTCTCGCTGCCCCAGACGCATCAAGCCTCATTTAACTCCTAGCCTTTCTTCTTTTAGGAGCGGCGGCGGCCAGCAAACGAGCTGGCGAGTCCAACCCCTTCCTGGCCCCTCGCTCTGCCGCGGTTCCCCTGCTCAGCGCGGCCGGTGCCGGGCCCGGCGGGACGGGAGGTCACCTTCTGATGAAGCCCATCTCGGACGCCCTACCCACCTTCACGCCTGTGCCAGTGTCAGCCGAGGCCAGTGCTGGCGCTGTGCTCAAAGACCTACTAAAGCAGTGATTTGTGCCATAATGTATGCCAAGTCTTCCCATGCAACAGCAGTTTTACACTACACAGACTGAGACCGTGAAGCAGTACTGCTTCTCTTATAGCTGCTCTTTTTCTGAGTCTCCTGAAAAAGGACTTGAGCATACATAAAGGCACAACTGTCCCTCTTTTTTGGGAGGGAATTTAAGTTCAGCTGAAACGTTAATGCTAGTTGCTGTTCTATGCAATACATTCTCCCTTTACACGTCAGTGGAAGTGTTTCAGCCACCACATTGTTAGTGTTACTATAGGCATTGATCCAAGAGCTGAAATTGTCCAGGTGAGCAGCATTACAGATGAAGGTCTACATTCAAAAAGCAGAACGTCTCTTTGGACAAATTATTGCATTCAGGCTCGAAGCAGTGCAGCAGTTTGTAAAAGAAACAGCCTTTTTGATTATGGATGACTTGATTTAGTTAAATTTTATATTTTTCTTCATCATAGCATTTCTGAACACAAGTGACCTTGTAAATTCATTGTGTGCAGTGCAATACATATGAATGGAGTATAATCATCACTTCTGTTTGCAAGAGGAAACATCTCATGTCCTACAGTGGTCATAGTTAAACTCTCATTGCAGAGCGTGTATTTTATTGTTTTTTTTTTTTTTTCTTTTTCTTTTCTTTTTAGTGAAGCAGTGCACTCTGCCTGATGCAAGGCTCGCCTGATACTCTGGCAGCAGGAGCGCTGCATAGAGATTTATGTGGTGCAGTACATCTGTTAAAACCATAAAGACATTTCTGCAAAATCTTGTCTTTCCCAGACGGTCAGACTGTGATATGCAACATAGCGTTGTAATTATGGCTGTAATTACGGGCTGTGGTTGATCAGAGGTTTTGACAATGAAACTGCTCTTATATATAAGTACAGTACTATTATATAGTTATATCTGTGTAAATGGGTGGCATTTTTTCATATTTATGGGCACTTAGGAAGTTCTGGAAGTACTATCCAAGTGCCTACATTTTTGCTATTTAGATAATTGTATGATCAGGATTGTAAATGGTTAATATAATTATATATTTACAATATGTAAAAAAAAACTGCACATTTAAAAAGTTTTACCTGAACAGGGCTGGGCAACGTGTAACATTATAGCTGCTCCACATTTTGTATGGAAAGCAACGAGCTGCTGCAGAAAGAATGTTACAGGGTTTCTCCAGGTGAATTGATCACATGTATAAATTGTAAATCCTTACTGTAAAAGTTTTGTAGATGTGCAATCTGAAATTCTGAAATGTCAAAAAAATGAATTAGATTACTACCCTGAACTTGGATGGTCTTGAATCAAGGTTAGTACCGATGTCTTAATTGGAATTTGCTTTTCAAATCAAATAAAGGTACTGCTGTCCCCTTGCTGTCGTGCATTTTGACATTTTATCCGGAATTAATCTGCGTTCATTCAAAGCAGATGTACTATAATGGGAATAGCATGCACTGGCAACACCAGATGTGCAATGTTTTGCTCATCCTTACGTGGAAGAGGAGCGGAGGGGGCTGTTTATGTCTCCAGGAACAGACACCCGCTGTACTTGTTTGCCTTTTTACCCCCCAACAACTCGTAAGTAGCCAGTAATTTGACAGTGCGCCTTGGAGTCAGGGCGCTCCGCTCCGCCGCTGTGGGGCCGCTGTCTCTGTGCGCCCTGACTGGAGGGGGCTGGCTCTCCCTGATTGAATCCAGCTGTTGTGAAAGTGCTCGGAGGGGGCCCGTCAATTTGCATTGCTAAATAATCTGTACGGCCGACAGAGTGCGGAAGAAATAGAACAGTCCATTTTGAAAAGGCATTCCTTCAACACTTGGTCAATGTACCGAAGCTTCAGCTCGACCAGACAGCGGTTAATGAAAACCTGGTGTCGGCTTTCGCGTAAAGGCGCATAGTTGGGGGTGGTGAGAGCCCTGGTAGTGGCGAGGGGATTAGGGAGAATTTACGGGTCGTCTGAATCTTTCCTTTGAGACTTCAATAGAAACCATAAACCATGCTTTTTGCAGTACGTGGCTTGCGCCTCTGGACTTCTGCAAGGTTAGTACATCGTGACGATTTTTTTTTTCTCATCTGGGTTTGCCTTTGCATAGCGGGGCTGAATTGAGTTGTTTTGCTTGAGTTATGAGTTTGAATGAATATGTAACGGGATGCCCGCAACACGTTCCTGTTTTTTCAACGAGGCTGCCCGTGAGAAAAGTGTAAAAACTTGATATTCCCTCTTTGCAGGATGTTGGCAGCTCTGGTATTTGCTCTGCTTTGTATCCAATCTGGACATGGTCAGGTAAGAGAAACCCTTCATGTGCTTTGACACTGAGTTTGCATGGATTTCATTCATTCGTATACTATGCATAGAGTGTTTTGGAAGACTTAGACCGTGACCGTTATTCTGCAACGGGTGTTTTACAGTTGTCCCGTTCCTTGGCAGATTTGGATTTTAATGCATTTTACAACTTTAATGATACAGTAACGTCACTAAAGATGTCACATTGAAAGTCAGTCATCATGTACAGATGGAAAGGCAACTCAGACAGACAGCAAATAACGTGTAATAACGTGAAGTATTATAAAATCAAAAGTCAAGTAGCATCATAATGCATGAATATATATCAAACTTTTCAGCATGGTAGACTACACTGAACCAGATTTTTGGTCGTTTCTCCCTAGTCCTGCACAGAGGGGTTTTCCTATGACCGCAGGGCAAGGCAGTGTATAGGTAAGTGACTTGACATGACCTGTCTTTTAACAAGTTACATTTTGGGCATGTAACAAACTGTCTTATCCAGAATGTGCAGAGGAATAAGCTTAAATTCCTAGAAAATCACCCAGTTGGGAGGAGGGGTGCAGAGATCAAAGCCACAGTGACCGGATTGTAGATGCAACAAGCAGATGCAACAAATGCTCTTGTGAATGCAGAAGTGTGGTGATCAGTATCCCCTTTCCCCCCTTTACCTCCCCTCCCCTCCTCCGGACTCCCCCTTCCCAGATGTGGATGAGTGCCGCACTCTGCCAGATGCTTGCCGAGGAGACATGCGCTGCGTCAATCAGAACGGCGGCTACCTGTGCATCCCGAGGAGTTTATACAACCAGCCGTACAGACCGGAGACCCCCGTGCTCCCAGACGGGACTTACACAGACACGTCGGTGGGCTTTCCGGACACTTTCCGCCCGCCTCCTCCCGGGCCGGTGGAGCCCAGCTACCCCATCGTGAGAGGCACCGCACCGTGCATCCTGGGATACACTCTTGGAGATGATGGTTCCTGCAACGGTGAGTCGGTGTCTGCAGACATAACTGGTTCTGGTTCATTTTAGCTTGCAGAAAACACTTTATGGGAGGGTTTTACTGCTCCAGGTAATGTCAGAAAACTGATGCACAAACAGTCACTCCATAGTCCTATGTGGCACCCTCTATCCATCTGTGCCTCCAACCAGATGTAAAAAATGGCAGGAGTTCTTGCAAATACGACCCGAGCCAAGTCTGCAGCTCTCATTCATCACACACTTCTCCCAAATGTGTTGCTCGTTGTTTTCTGTTGTGTGGTTTGCCTCGAGTCAGAGAACTTTGCTTGCTTATTTACAGTAGGTCAGCACGCGCTCATGTTCATCGCAGACGGGGAATGTGGACAATGGTCCCTAAAGTAAGTGTGCTTTTTGTGCGGCCGCATCTGTGGGTCAGTGGGTTTGGATGACGGTCAAACTGGCTTTCCCGAATCTCTTTTCCAACAGTGGTTTTCAAGTCAATTTCCAGTTTCGGTGATTCTCTCAAATACCGAGCATCGTGCTGACCACCGGCCCGCCCCTCCACCCCACTATTTGTGTCAGTTCCTGCCATTCATAACAAGCTGACATATCATGACAGATCTCGTAGGGGGTCGAGAGTTTTGTGGAACTGCAGTCAAACCCTCACAGCTTTAACCTGATTAGGACCTCATTACTGTCTAATTCTATGACAGATCTATTTAAGGTCCCGAGGGAGACGGCGTCTGTCTTCTCCCGCAGTCAGTTCCAGTTTCCAGCCGCTCTGCTAAATCTCTGCAGTGCCTCTGGGTGAAAGCTGTGTATTTATCAAACAGACGGCCCAGACATCCTCCTACCCCTTGTTGTTTTTCAGATATTGCAGCGAAACTTCGGATGAGGTGACACGAGCAAAGAAAGAGGAGAAGCCAGAGACTAATTTCTGTTTTTTTTTTACTTGTTTTAAGACTATGTCAGACTAAATGAGTTGTTAGATGGAGCTGTTTTGCAGTGTGGATGGGCTCCAGGCAAATACATTAATCCATTAGGTCAGAAAGGCAGCTGGTATAAGTATTTTCAAGTGTGAGAGTGAGCCAGCTCGGAGCTGAGTTGTAGCGGACTGCCTGCTATTACCCAGCAGGGAAACGGAGGCTTTCAACTCCTCACTGCAAGGAAAATCAACCATTTGATTGATTCTGCTGAATTTCACAAGAGGACCAGATCCCAGCGCTGAGATAAACACAGCGCGTCTGAGTTTCTTCCCAGCTGTCTTAGATACACGCTGGACATTTTAACATAATTATCCCAGTTGGTCCAGCAGGGACAAGCTGCTGAAAATGGATTCCTGACAGTCCATTTGGGTATTTTTCTGTCGTTATGCATAAATCAGCCGTGACCGTGTAATGAGTGGAAAATGTACACATATTCTCCCTCGAAAGAGTGCGTTTAGCTCATGCACAAATACGGACTGTTTCTCTTTGTAGGGGAGAGAGGGGGCCTGTCAGGGAATCGGCTCTCAACCTTGTTTGGGTAAACTACAAAAACTAAGCGCCAAAGATGAGGTCATTTGTAGCCAAATCTGTGATCTATCTGAGCTGGACTTGTAGAACAGACATTCCTCTGTGGGGGCTAATCGTAACGAGTCTTCACACCCCTTAAGGTTGGCATATGTGTGTGTGTGTGTGTGTGTGTGTGTGTGTGTGTTTGTGTGATGTAATGGGTTGTTGATTGATGATGCTGTGGGGCAGAAACTTTGCAGACTGCCACTTCCTGCCTCGACCTGCAACAAACACAGCTTTGTCTTTAAGTTAATGGCTCCACTATGTCAATGTCACTAATAATCTGGGAGAACAATAGGAGAATTAGCCCTCAAGCGTATGTTTGCCTTTATGGGCTTATTTATGGGCCGTTTTACAAGCAACCCCCCCACCATGATGCTTTAACCTCGTATGAGCTTATTTTCAGTTTCCGTTTTCTGAAGCGGGTTAATTAGACGCCTTGATAGTGGTGGACTCTGTCAGCACTGGGAATCAAACCGACCAACCAACTTCCTCCCCTGAGTCACATCTGTCAAGTGCATCTCAAGAAGTGACGACACTTTCTTCTGTTTGTTATATTTACACGACATTACAATATCAATTTCGCCGTTGTCCTCTTAGTTCCACTGCTGCTGATTGTCATGTTTCCACTTAAATTGAAGGATTACTTTGTCCTCTATGGGTTGAGAAAAGTTTCCATCCTCATGGGCGTATGCAATCCTTTCAAAACCCCGCTGGATGAACGCAAAAATGCACGGTCGTCGATATGAGAACAAGGAGGGTTTGTTAGTTTCTGAAAAAGCTGACATGAAAATGACAGTGCAGTTTACTTTTGATCTCAGTCACTGTGACTTCAATCATCCATCCAGTTTCAGGGATCACGAACACCCTGCAGTATCTTTGTTGTAACTAAGAAAAAGTCACCTTGTCTCAAACTTTGTCTTATTTAATGTCAGTGGATGCATTTTGAATTAATTTCTGCGCACTATTTGAACTTTTTTCCTACATTACACAGAAATTCAGCTGTTTCAAGCAAAGCCCAAGTCTCACGTCCTCTCTGAAGTTGATCAAAATTGTCAGAGGTAACCTCAGTGCCCGTGGGCAGCTCATGAAACAGTCTATATAAGGAGCTGAACTGAACTGAGACGCTCCCACTGTGTGTGTGTGTGTGTGTTGCAGATCAGACTCTCTGGGGTCGCCGTACACATGGGGTGCAGATGATCGAGCACCATAGAAAGAGGTTTTAACTTGTAACTGTAAGCAGGTGTCAGGGTCGTGTTGCCTTTGGCCTGCAGCCGAGCGCCAAGGCCTCTCCGCCCCCACGGAGCGCCGGTGGACCAACTTGGCACAAAGGGCAGCAGACCCACTGACAGACCTTATCGCTTATCGTAGCTGCCTGTTCAAACAAAAATCCTCGCCGGGCTTCAGGCTCCCACCCACTTCTTCCACCGTTTCTTTATAAATTGGTGACTTCATTGTCTGAGAACCATAAACAGAGATTGGAATTTTTGATTTGTCATATCCTCATAAGGAAATGTGGCTATTATGAGGTGCTGTGTGAACTGCTCCAGGGGGGCGTCGCTGGAATTTAACCCTGATTGTGATCTCTAATCTCGTGGAATAACAATTGTAAATTGATGCTTTATTGAAATGTGAACTGTAGTGTGAAGTGTTTTCGAGATGGAGGAGTGGAGTGGGAACCTGAACGTCGGAGGTTCAAATCCGCAAACCGGTTGAGAAAATCTGAGCAGGAAGTGTGGATGAAAGATCCTCTTCCGTCTCTCAGCAACTGCACTCTAGTTGATGTGCCCTTGAGCAAGGCATTTCCCCCCTCAGCTGCTCCTGTGCAGCTGATCAGCTTCCAACAGTAGGAGACTGTGTAACTTCCTTGGATTAAGATGAATAAAATGGCTTTATTAGCAGCCATTATTTTAAAAATTTCAGTTTAATATTGTGATACTGTCCCGTCAAAATGTCACGGTATTGGATATTATGAACACCCGAACAAAAACCCATCATCAAACCCAAAACATTTGATAATATAAAAGCTAAACTTCTAATTTAAATGTCCTTTGTATAGCACAATTGCACATTTTTTAAAGTTGATAAATAAATGCCAAATATTGATGCCTGCCCTTATGTTGAAACAATTGGAATTGGAAAGAATGTATTAAAACAAACTCAGGCAACAGGTTGGTTCGGACTGTATTTTTGAAAATATCGCATACCAATAGCATACCAATATAGCTACCAAGTTGTATGGTAATAAGTAATATAGCAATGAGTAAAACAAATATGCATATGATCACTTTGGAAATTGGAGTGATATATAACTGTGAGAAAAAAATGTGAGAATTCATGTGGTAAAAGTTTACTTGAAGATACTATAATTTGTACCAGAATGTCCAGGGTTCGATGCCCCGTGACCTCAGTGTCTGTCCTGTAGAAAAGCATTTTTTATCAAGACCCTAAAAGCTCCAGTTTGCTGTGCTGTGGCTGACCTCTGACCTCTGACCTCCCCATGGACAAATTTCCCTCTCAAAGATCATTAGTGCTTTACAAAAAAATAAAAAAATATCACTTGACAATAACACTCCCCTCTCTCTCCCTCCTTTTTCCAGACATCGACGAATGCGCCACAAACTCTCATCAGTGTAACCCCACCCAGGTCTGCATCAACACGGCAGGTGGCTACACCTGCTCCTGCACTGAGGGCTACTGGCTGGTTGGTGGGCAGTGCCAGGGTAAGTGCCACCAGTCAAACATCAACTTACCACTGTCAACTAAATTGGGAAATCTTTGTATAACCGCAACAAACAAAGAAGACCATGGTTAAGACATTTGGTAGGCTTGATTCCATGTGAAGGATATTGCGAGAGTGTTTCTCAAAGCCCACACACCGCAACTTTTTTTATTTGAAGTGAATTTTCTATCCGCATTTCACTCCTTCCATCATCTGTCATCGCCAGAATCCCTGAAACCCTTAGCTGTGTTTGCACTGGACAAACAGCAGCCCCCGTTCTGTTTTGTGCCATAAATCAATCCAACAGATTTCCAGGAAAATCTGCAAAACAGTGAAATCCAGTGTCGAGGCTGCCAGCCTTCTCAGTGATGGTCTTGTTTATTGCAGTAATCATACTAATACCTCAAAATTTACTAAAAGTAATTATTTATCGATGTTGAAATCCAATGCAGTCGGTGTTGAAATGAATCCGTGTAAACACACAGTGTACACACAGGTCACGGTCATAACCAGTTTGTCTCTCTCTCTTTGACCAGATATTGATGAATGTCGCTATGGTTACTGCCAACAGCTGTGTGCCAACATTCCTGGCTCTTATTCCTGCTCCTGTAATCCTGGCTTTGTCCTCAACCCGGACAGCAGGACCTGTCAAGGTACACACACACACACAAACACACACTCTCTCTCTCTCACACACGCACAAAGGTTTGTCTTGTCCTACTCGTGAACAGCTTTGTCTACATTAATGCCCAGTTTCATGCAGCAACACCTTCATCTCAAACAACGGAGCTCTGGGGAACGTGGAGAAATTCCCATCGTAAAACGTGGGATTACAAGACCTCGACTGACTCCACTGGTTTGAATTAGATCAGGTTACTTTACTGACTGTTCTGGACAAAAGAAATCACTTCAAAGGACATGTCACAACAAGACACAACCACTGGCCTAAATGAAAAGCAGCCCTGCCACGTCACTCATGCAGAACTCACGTGCCCTGTTAAACAATTACAGTCACTCCAAACATACATCTTATTATTTACATAAATATATCAAACCATTCACATTATAAGTTAAAGATATAGCTCTATTTATGCTGCTGCTGTCTTTAATGGGCTAAAAATCTGAGCTTTCAGCAAACCAGCTGGTTTGATTTTCTGACTAATCACAACCCAGAAATATATTAGGATTCAGCTAAATTCAAGTTGCTGTTCTGGTCTTGTAGCAATCACACTGTTAACAGGAAAGCAACTATCTAAACTAGTGATGAATCAAGGCAGGAGTTTTCATTTCGAAACCAAACTTGGCTGTTAGCGCAGGTTTGTTTTGGTTTGGTTTGGTTTAACCATCGCCCACACTGGTATCACCTCAGTTTTGTTTTCATACTTAGCAAACTGCAGTAAGTTCCTTGTTCCTGGTGATGTCAGTCAACAGTGTTGCCACCTTTTGCTAACCAACTATTGTGTGTAAAGTTATGATAAGATAGGTTTTATTGTTTGGGGTTTTTTGGGTAAAATACACATCATCAACCGCAATTGCAGTTTCCGGGCCAATAAAACAGGAACATTTCATGCATACATCCGTGTGTACATGCATGCTTACACACACACACACACACACACACACACACACACATTACTCCCTACTTTTCTACATGCATTCATTTACATTCATTTGCAATTAAAGTTCTCCAGACCTCTGTCATTTCAGCCATAAAGTAATGTAATAATATCACAAGGAAGAATGTATTAGATTATCAACAATATGACCATATCAATATCACACACTTATAAACACTTACATACTCAGCAGTGCACATACTGTTTATGTTCAGCTTGCAAAGAAACACACACCAGCGAGGAGAAACTAGCTGTGCATTTAGACAAACAAATGCATGCACAATAAACAATATCACACACAAACACACACACAAGCACACACACACACACACACACATGCTCCCATGCTGTGGCCTCGTGTTGTTTTAATGCCCACCCACTGTTTATCCCCCAGATGTGGATGAGTGTGAAGATGAACCGTGCAGTCACGGCTGCTTCAACACCTACGGCTCCTTTATGTGCAACTGTGACGAGGGATTCGAGCTGGCGGCCGACGGCACTACATGCATTGGTGAGGAGAGCTGATGTTGTTTTCATGGTTTAATTGTGGTGTTATCATCAAGAGGTAATTAAGATAAGAGCTAATTGGATTCTGTGCTGCAGCAGTCAGTGATCTCAACTCTAACACAGTGACAAGATTCAGATCTGTGCAAAAACGCAGGTGAAATATAAACTTCTGCCTGCTTTTGGAGTCATTTTGATATATTGAGTTAAAGTTTGTCCATCCCTGCAATTAAAACTGATGCAGAAGAATGCAAAAGAAAAGAAAACACATGCAATAACTTTTCAGAATATATAGTAAGAATTCTAGACTGATATGGTCATATTTTTTGATATTGTAATGCATCCATCCTTTAACACTGTTCTACAGGATTATTACATTATAAGATCTACAGCTTAAATAAGGGATAACTTCATTATAAAAACATTTTGCAGATTATTACCCAATTATTTATAATAGTAGGTTTATTATGTTTTCATTAGACATTCTTGTAGATGTTGCTCATGTATTGCAACTTTTTAAATAACATTGCAATGCCAATCTGGTTATTTTATTCTCTTATGCAGCAATTTATTTGACAGATTTTGTTACACTACCCATTTATCATGACCTTTTATTGGACAAGTCATTACATCATGCAGCATTATATGAAATGTTCAGTTTGTGTGTGTATATGCAGTGTAGTTCAGTTCCATCCCTTTTAAAGAAATTAGAGTTTTACCTCCTACATGTGAGGAGTATTAATTGTGTTTTTCTCCTGTAGACTTGAATGAGTGCGGCTTCTCTGAGTTTTTGTGTCAGCACAGATGTGTGAACACGCCGGGCTCCTTCTCCTGCATCTGTCCACCTGGATACTACGTCTTTGAGGACGGCAGGAGCTGTGAAGGTAATGCTCAGGACAAAAAAAAACAAAAAAAACACGATCTCTCTATTATGGTTTTTCCCCCAGACATTGAATTGAATTGTGATCTGAATAAAAGCTTTGCTGCAGTGACGCTGAGGTCTTTTGTTTGCAAATCTGTTGTGCAGCATTACCTTAATTGCCTTAATCACATAGGAATATCTTGTTACCAGGAAACTTTGGATATCATTTTGATTCTGTGTCTCAGTTTCTTCCATGTTGCAGGAAGATTTGCTCATCTGTGTTGTTGTTCTGTTCTGTCTTTACTTGTAATGCATCGATTTCAAGCCTCTGAATAGTTGTTAATTTCCACAGTAGTCTGTCATATTTAATATCCATATTGTTCATGCTTTTGTTCATGTTGTTTCTCTGATGTTGGTTGTCATGATGATGCTGCTTTAACTGACTTTGACTGTTGTGTGTTTGATTTTGAAGATATCAATGAATGTGACACTGGTAACAACACCTGTACAACAGCACAAGTATGTTTCAATTTCCAGGGAGGCTATACATGCCTGGATCCTTTACAATGTGACCCTCCTTACGTTGTAC
>OMLF01036571.1:4174-33510 GCA_900302615.1 Holocentrus rufus | reverse complement strand
GGGGATTGCACCAGTTATTTGAGAGAGGAATGCACAAGAGGTCACATTCTTCACTCTACTGCTGTGGCTTGCCCTGTGTTCAACTCTCTCCCTTTCTCGCTGCAAAATAGGCAATACTCAACTCAAGACACCTCTGGTGCAGCAGATAGCATACGGACACTAGATAAAAATAAAAGTTAAACAGACAACAGCGTGACTGAGTAGACAGGGAGAGGATGAAGAAACTTTACATCAAGAACCCACTGGTGCTTAGATGCCATAACACAAAGTTTTCAAGGGAACAGATCCATATCAAATGGATCTCAAATGGATATTATTATTCATAAAACCGACAAAGTGAATAGAGTTGCTTTGCATTGGCTTGGTTTTGTACATTTCTAATATTTATAGTGATAAAATTTCATATAGTGATGCTAACTCCAACACTGCTAATGTCATCATAACCCATGTCTAAAAACCAATTTGTAAATAATAATTCAACATTACACTCCATATATAGTTACACCTTTTCCCACAAAAATATCTTACTGTTTTTTCAATTACTATGTAAGATCAAATGAAATTGAACCAAAGTACCATTCTGCTTAAAACACACTTTAAACAAGCTTACCATCTGGGTGGAACGAGAAATGACAGAGGATACATTCATTTTGGTGTCAGATATTGGGTCATTTGTCTTGTAATTATCGATATTGCCATTACTTGATCTCCTCTGGTAAAACTTATCCAGTCTGGACAAGGCTACTGATACAATGGGTAACAAACTGCAAATGATGTTACGGTGTATATAACAACGCTACTGATAACTTCCAATGAACGCACCCCTGAATTGGTGAGGCGCTGTTTTACAGGGCAGACATCAAAATGAGGAGCGAGAAGCCACACTCTCACAACTCTGATATGCTATATAGTCATATACTGTTTTGGCACATATTGCATTCTGCAAGTGCATTGTGCTTTTTTATCCTGAAGGAGGCAATATATGCTGAAACGTTGATCTTTGACTCAAGCCAGTTCCTTTTTTTCCAACTTTGTAAATAAGGCTTACTTACTTGTTTATATCAGTGGTGACATACCAACACCCCTAAAGAGTTAAAGAGAAGAAACTTGTGTCATAGTCTACCTTGATTTACACACACACACACACACACACACACACACACACACACACACCTGCTTTGGCTAGTTGTCAGCTGGCGTGAGAAAAAAGTGGACTCTTTTCCAGGTGGTCAAGCCTTAATGAGAGGGGAAAAACACTTAGTAATCAGCAAGATGTCATCCGGCAAGGGACAAATGCATCTCACACTCACCCACGCACGCACACATGGACACATTCCAACACAAAGTAGAGAATATGACACTAAACTGTGTGGGCGAACCTTTCAAGGGCTATTAAAAAAATATCCATTGTTAAAGTTAGGTAGTAACCAGATTAGATAAGGGGGAATTATCTTAAGTTGCATAACCAAACAAACTCCTATCCTAAATAATCCAATCTATACCAACAATAACAGTTGGAGAAATAGTTGTAAAACAACTAATATCAAATCTTCACTCAAGAGCAATCTCAGTGTGTGTGTTTGTATGTGCACGTGTATGTGTGCGTGCATGCTCTCTGGAGCCACATGGTGGCGACGTGGCTGGCCACAGCAAGGGACAAGCCACCAAGGGCCTAACAGCTGGCCTGAATGAGTCTTACTATGAGGCGCCTGCTGCATGGGTGCACACTCACAAACACACCCCTCCTCCCATCTTCAGGACCCACGGGGATCATGGGGGGAGATTTGGTGTCTAGACTGTATAGATTCCACAAGTTCCAGCCAAGAAAGAGCGAGCTACAGACTAAAACAGAAATGGGTTCACCGACTCCATACATGCTGAAGGCAGCTGTTGCAGGGGAAACACACACTGGATGCTTGGTATACCAGGAAATGGTATGATGTCACTGAAATGCTAAACTGGGGGAGTGGTCAAGCAATCTACCCGACATCCCAAAACACCTTTTCACTGAACTCAGTGTGTGTAAACTCCTTACTTAGAGACAGAATACCTTTAAATTACCTCAAAATTGCTTCATTTACTTTACTTTATTTGAAAAAGGTTTAGAATAGGTCCTAGAATATCCACCTCCCATAAACTTATGAGCTCGTTGTTATGACCCCTCAGATAACCCAGTCATGACTAATCGTCTGACCTCAGTTCTAGATATTCCTAACATGAGCTGCATTTCCTGGAATCCAAAACAGAAGGCAGGCCTACTATACCAATTTAACAGCTGATACAAACAAGTAGTTCAAACAACTACATTTCAGGGCTAATATTTGCAAGGCTATAAAAGTTCACTCCAGGTTCAGTGATCACACTCCTGAAGAGAACTGTACTGAAGACTTAGTTATCCCTGACAAAACTAGGCATACAAATTCATTAAAGGTCATGGTGAGGACTGGAGGTAAAGCATGTTTTTTTTCTGATTTTCACTTTAAAATCTAACATTGGCCAAGACAGCATTTTATGCTAACAGTGCAAGGGCAGCATGGTGGCTCACTGCTTGGCATTGTCACCTTACAAGAAGGTTCCAGGTTTGACTCCTGGCTGTTTCTGTGTCTTCTAAGTCAGGTTCAGAGGTTCAGCGATTCTAAAACACACACTGGTGTGAATGTAAATGTATTTGTTTGTCTATTTGTGTTTAGCCATCTCTGTGTTAGTCATCTGGGTGTTAGCTGTGATGGACCAATACCCAAACATAAAAATTACTCAAGTCACTACTTACCAGAGCTCAGCAAATTTACATTTTCTGCACCCAAAGGAAAAGCTGCCTGATTGGTGACCAGGCAGCAACAGTGCCACTGACATCTCATTCAACACTCCACCACAACTGATAAATGAACCCAAGATCATTTTCAATTTGCTTACGACATGTGATCTTGCCTGTGATCACCTTTTGCCATGTGCTGTAGGCATCTGGGTCTGGGAAAGGGGTGCACTGCAGCCTTTTGGGTGCCTACTTGGAGGTACGTGAGCATAAAGTATAGCACTTGCGTCGTACCATTTCGTTGAGAACAAATATGCTGTGCAACAATGGAAAAGCTTATTTTTGTAGTTTAACTGTGTGAGACAAAGCAAAGTAAACTGTAATGTACCAGATGTAATTATCACTGCATTTGCTTGTCAACTTAAAATATCTTACATTTCATATATTATTAGTATGGCCCTTAGAGAAGGCACCAATGTATATTAGGTACATGATGAGATCAGGCAAAGGTAGTCAAGTGATTCCATGTACTACAGCTTGCACACCAATACAACTATGTTTGCAAAAACTGTATATAGAATGGTGACGTTATGTTGTTTTTTTGTATTCTTTCCTTTGCTGCGGTCAACCATAAGTAAATAGCAATTATATTTTTACACAATTACACAGTTTTGGTCTGTGCTTGCCGTCATGTTTCTATTTTTGAGGTTCACTGGGGAAACCCTTCAGTAACCTATCTTCATGCTAGGCAGAGTGTGACAGCACGGTTTCCTTTTTTGCATCCACAAGGGAAAGTTAGCTGTAGCTAAACTTTTATGCGAAAAGCAACCGATCACATGCCAAAGACACAAGAATGTGCATCTGGGTTTCTTGTCGATTTACTCACATAAGTTTGTACAATAAAATAATGCATGGCACTATAGCTAGGTGAATCATTACAATCATCACAACAGATAAACTCGCATTCTCTCAGACACGCACTAATACTTTTTAGGTGCTTGAAGGATACGCACTACTGGCGTGGCACAGAGCAACAGTAAATATACACATGCTCACACATCTAGTCTCAAGACCACCTAGCATCCCACTGGGGTTAATCCTGTGCATATATACTCACAGAAGCACCCACAGACTCCACCAACACTAACACTCATACAGAGCCCAGATTTTACTGTGCTGCTCTGTCCTAAGAATCTAATAAAGCACAGTATAATATAAGCAGCGCTGCTATGTGTGGGTAATATGTGGCAAAGAGCTGTTAACCAGTAAGCAAAGTTACTAACTACAGAACCAGAAAGCTGAAATTGCTCGCAAAAGAACAAGTATTGTTCATGCATGTTTGGCAGCATGTTTAGGGGGGTCGGGTCAACAATGCAATACTCAAGAGACACTACAATACAGTGCTACACATGAATATAATTCAATTCTCCTGCCACAACTAAGACAAAAATGGTGGTGATTTAATGTTTTCCAGTCTTTCCCACTTACAATGTGAACCAAACTGTTAGACATGGATCAAGACATTCATTTGTACCAACTTGTCTTCTGGCTTTCACCTTGCTGGGCCAGAAGAATGGGAACTAAAAGAACCTCCAACTGTTTTCTTTGCAGAACTTAAACTTTGAGCCACAAAAATATTGTATCGTAATTTTACATTCTTTACTTCACAGTATTCTCAACTTGGCAGTGTCTGTCAAGGAGAACCCAGACATAACTGGGTAACAGTTGGTTGAATATATTTGAATGATGCTATGTGTAGCTTTTTAACATCAATAAATAGTAGCACTTGACACATTAGCATAACTACCGTAAACAACACCATTACCCATGAGATTGCCAGCATCTGTCTGCCTCTACCCTGCATTTTTTGTGCACCACCAAGTCAGACTTTGTGTGAAATCTGCTTGATTGCTCTGAGGCACATATGAGAGAGAGGGCGCTCTTATTCCAGCACCAACATGGCTACAGCTTAAGAGTTTCTGACAATAGCAGATAATGGAACAAATGAAAGGCTTGTGCAAAAATTACTTCAGCAAGTTTTGGCTCATGCTCTTCTCTTTCCTCTTCACCACAAATGTAAACGGGGTGATGTTGGAGGGAGCGACAAACAACATCCTCTTTTTAAGTAACAGGGCTTATGGGAAATGTGCTCCTAATTTTAAGAAAAACTAACAATTCCAAAAGCATAAGAAAGAGACTACCAATATTACTGACCACGGCTCGTTTTCGCCTTTGAATTAGGCCTATGAGGAGAAACAGTGAAAGCTATTGACCTAGATGGTCAGGTTAATTTCTAGGAGGACTCCAATCCATACTCCTCTCGATAAATGCAAACATTTTTTTATTAAATAAACCTTGGCCACAACTGTTAAAATGTAGGGTTAAAGTATAAGGTTACAGTCAAATTTGAAACTTCATGGCATTGGTGACCACAAGCCTCTTAGTGTTGGTGTTTTCCATCACAGCCCACTGTGTGCTCCCCCTCTCTACAGAGAAAAGATAAGGAAGACAAATGTGTGTACCCAAGAGGTGACATAAATCTATCATAATGCAAAATGAATGGAACTGGAATTAACTTGTTTGAGCATCACACAAGTTATTTTTCCCACAGCACAATGTGTTTATCAGGAGCCAGATTTAGGTCAGTCAGTCAAACAATTCCTTTTCCCCGGTCACCCAGTGTTACAATCTTACTAATCTTTACAACTGCAGTAGCGAATCTGTGAGTGACAAAAAAAAAGGTTAAGCTGGTGAATATTTTAGTTACAACTAGACTGAAGTAGCAAAGCCGTTTTGTGTAACAGGTGTAGGATTTGCACAGTTTTTCAAATGCGAATAAAGTGGCACACTTTCACTCTCTCTGTGAGAGTGATGCTTAGTCTCACCTGCCATTGTGTGTGTGTGTGTTGCAACTGTAGCGGCTAATCTATACATGCTATCAAAACCTATTTTTAGGAATGATAATTACATCCTATATGTAAGGGCTTTACGAAAACCAAAACTAAAGGATTTTTACAAATGAAAATGGGATCAAGATCACATCTGCAATGTACATTACTAAATTTAAAAACAGCCACAAGGGAACAACATGACCACCTTCCCCTTTCGATTTGTGTAAAATCACTGGCTCTGCATCTTTCAAGTTCCCTTCAAATTAGGCAAAGGACAGTAGTTAGCAATGTGGTTGGAAGCCTAAATAGAGAGTTCCTCTTTCCTTTGTGCCCTTCAACCTCCAAATCCAGCTCTGCTTTCCTATTTCCCGTGTCAGCCTTTTGCAAGGAATGGCAGGAAAACAAATGAGGGGCATCATTCCTTTATTAAATGCATTTACACAGCACTTCCATTTCCTGAGGCCAGTCAAAAACATTCCAGGCAGGCTGGCGGTCACATATTGGTGCACCATGCTAGTTCACACTACAACAGATACAGAACTGAGAGGGGAAGGAAGGGAGAGTATCTTTGACACCAAGTGTAAAAAAAATAATCCTGACAGAGTGCGGTTTCAGTAGTCACCACACCAAACACACACTATTGCAAATCTGATACTGACCCAAACACAAAGTTAATCATCTTGAATGTATTTTTTCAAAAACATTGGTGAAATTACACAGATTAAATCCTATGTGTGGTTTCATTGTCTCAATAAAATAACCCATGGCTTCAAAATCAAACAGAAAACTCACTGCTTTCTGCTGGTGCAGAACCATGTTGGACCAAGCAAGCTGACCTCAGATTAAACTCATATAGATAGGTACATCACTTCTGATTTGTGGAGCTTTGCATTAAAATAACATTATTACTTCTGACAAAAAGCTTTTCAGACTTGCACACCCAAAGTGGCACTGATGTGGCACTAATAGAAGCATTAATAAAGATGCCAACAAGGAGTAATTTAGGATAAAAAAAAGAAGATATTAGTGACTCAGCACCAGCAATGAATCTTGATTGAGACGACTGAGTCGAAATATCGATCAATAAATGATGGAACTAAAGTAAGTGTGCTGCTGCACTTATCTCAAGACATTACCAAAGCCAGCACCTTATCTGAATGGTGTGTGTTTACTTCTGTGCCATACTGGACACCACAAACGCCCATAGCTTAATATACATTAGCTACCTGGCACTTATTTTTGTATCTACAAGTAAATAGTAAGTAAGTAAGTAGTTACTAATCCATTGCAACCTCTATTGTGCTCAGATAGGCCTGTTTACACAGGCCTGCAAACCCATTAGAGTTTGTAGTCTCTGATTCCCATGGTCAACTGTGAAAAATGATCACTTATCTGGATCGCACACAGAATAGCGGCTTGTAATACGCGAGTTATGGTTTCAAAAATCCACAACCCCACTCCATTCTAACAATCTGTGTTAGCTAGTCAGTGAGATCATGCCTAACCGCTGTACAATACATGGAGGTGCCAAGAGCGGAGACAGGTCTTTGCTTGCCCTACGCTGCCTCTGTCTCTTTCCCAGCCAGCTGCAAGCAGAGGTCTGAACCTGCCTGGTGAGAAGCAGCATGGCGTTGGCTAAGCTAGTACGCTAGGTGCTAACTAGCTGGGGCACACCAGGAAGAAAAACAACACGGGTGTAAAAACATGTGCTGATATTGCCCTCCTTTTGCACTGTGACTCTTTATCCCTTCTCTTAGTGTAACCCACTCATCACAGGAGGATGAGAGGGGAAAGCACAACAAATACACCCCATGTCACTGACCCTTTGCCAAGTTCGATTCATTTACCGGCAAAACCTTTCATTCTGTTTTTCTGACCTTCCCTGTCCTGTCCCCCTTGGTGTTATGCAAGAGCGCGAGTCAGTGGAATGTATTCCCTCCAAGGCAACCATAGTCGTAAGGACACATTTGGTAAACTTATCAGCTATTTGGGTCTGTGGCATGCATCTGGTTCAATGTCACATCATCTTATTAAAACGCCAGCCAAAACATGTCTTTGAGCTGATCTTTTAAAGGCTGATCTATTTATGGCATTTTTACAGAAAATTATAATCTGCATGCACATCTGCAGTTTGCAGATCTCATGGATATTTTCCACTGATGCCCTGCCTGCCTCGATGGTGCTTCATTTAAAACTGATTCCTGCAGTCAGATTATACCTCCAAACACTGAGATAAAAATGTTAAGGCCTACCTCCAGCCTTTGTTTTGCAGAAACTGGCCAAGCCCCAACACTAAGAATTGACAAGCCCACTAAGCACTTCAGCTGAGAAGACTGCAAAGTTTATAGTCCTTTAACTGTCAAAAAGGAGAGACGTATGCCCTAGATTGTGATTTATGGTCGAGAAAAACCTTTCTGTGCATTGCCTAAGCCTACATTCTGTATGATGTGAAAAAAAGCAAGACAATAATGTGATGAATTAACTAATGATGTTATCACTGTCTCTATGGGCTGTATTTAAACCAAAGAAGTCAGCTTTCAGTGTGTTGTCATGCATATAAAAATAGGACATTGGAAATACCACTCATGCAGCTAGAGTAAGACTTTTAAAGTAAGCTGCAGAAAAAGACAATTTTATATAGTTATAACATAAAGATGTTGTCAAATGATTAAGTCCAAATATATATGTGCACTCACTGCTAGAGATCTTCTCTTTTAATGACACTCCACACCACATAGGTGAGGCACAGTGCAAATTGCAAGAATAACTGAGACAGAGAGAGACAAGGAAACTGTAAAGTAAACCCCTATTTGCCACTCAGCTTTCTCCATGCCATCTGGCATAAATGGGATTGTTGGTTCAGTTTGTTTGAGATATCTCTCCTTGAGTTTCCTATCAGCTCTGTGTCTTTATAGTCCCTACTTGTGCGGTCATATAAGTGCACATACAGTATCCTCTCACAACTTTAACAAGTCTAGTCTCAAATAGTCAATGACTTTATCATGCATCACCAGGAGCAAAGCGTACCATACAATCTACCCTACAATCTTTAAGTGGGTCTCAAGATGTTAGCATGAACTTGGGATCTACTCACTCCCCATTTGGAATTGAGCGAGGCAAACTTTCTTCTGGGCTGTAAAAAGCTGAAGCCCCTCCCATACTTTATAATCATCCAGGATCAACCAGCTCTCTGAAGGCCAGGTATGTACTGCAAAATATGGGAAAGGAGCAGCCATGTGCAAAGCGGGCCATTTGGCAAAAGCCTTAATAATGCACATCAGTATCTGGTATATGTGGTCTTTTTGATGTGCAATAGTAACATTATTAGCTTTGATAACAATAATCCATGGCTAACAAGCTCTACAGAATAACCCACACTGATTACCAGCTGCAAGTGTTTCATTTTTAACTGTGTAGCACTTTGCACCATGTTTCTGATAACATTATTACAGAAGTCAAGCAACATACATCGACATGAGAAATTTCCGCAGATTTGATCACAGATATATTACTCCTGCCTGACTTGCTGTAAGAAGTTATCACAATCAGTGTTGGATCTTGGGTCATTTGGACGGTACATTTGTTTCATATTTGTTTTTCTTGTATAGGAAAATATTTTAGAAGCTAACATAGCCTTATCTGCTGGCACCAAAGTGGAAAAAAGGAAGTGAGCAAGCGAACCATTTTGAATAATTTGACTTTTGGTGCAATGCAACATTCAGACTAGCTGATATCGTATATCAGAAACACAATTCAATAATTCACAAAGCACAAGAAACAGTGGACGTCTCTTGTGTAGATAGGACTTCCATCTGTGCTGCTTGTTCGCTAAAAACAGAAGCTGCTGCCATCTGACATTGCTAGATTTAGCAACTTTTCAGATACCCATGGTGATTTAATTTCTCAAAAGTGACAGGCGGCAAATACAGATACTTTATCAGATGGTGGGAAAAAAGTGTTAGTGTAGTGTGGTAGTGTAAAAGTCTCACAATATCCTGTACATTATTACCTAATTTTAAAGCTTCAGAAGATTTATGAATATTAGTCACCACCATATTTTAGTTACAACTACATTGACCTGGCAAGAGTAGATCCTGTACACCAAAACAGATGTTATAGGACTGGACAACATCTGTACTCGTCTAGGTATTTGTTCACCTAGAATGCAGTACACTACTTCCACGCTGCAAACAATGTGAATGAGTTAGGTCTTCTTCCTGTTTTGGTTGACATTTTTCCTTTGTGCTGTATGTCAGTACTGCATATTTCACACCTGGGACACACAGACCAAACATACAGAAACAAATATACAGTCGGTCCACAAGTCTGAGTCCACTACCAAGAACTGTTTGTTTTCAGCATGTATCAAAAATACCATTTTTTTTACTCAGTGATACTTTTTATTCAAGAGTAAATCATTTAGAACTGAGACAGATTTTAGATCTTATTAGCAAATTGTTTGTATCTTGTTTGCACAGCATTTTGTAGTTTTCTCAAATTGTTGTCACGTCATATTTCATTCAAATAGTAACAAATGCATGCTGCTGATACACAATGCAACTTGCTACTGTCTTGTCACAACTATATGATTCTCAAACAAAAAATCTGAATAAAATCAGAGAGCTCATGTGAGGGGACGGTCGCAGGAATGGTTACTGCAAAAGTTAACTGCAACAGTGCATAAAATTACACTCAGACACAGAGATGGAAATAGTCAAGTGTAGGGTTTGGCATCCCTTTCCCGTTTAAAGTTGTGTGAAATAGGGCTTATTTTCCACCAGCACTGTGACCCTAAACATGCTCTGAACCTAACCTATCTGAAATCTAAGGAAGAGCAAGCAGTGATGACTTGTATGGCTTTCCCTACACATAAAAGCTATGGGAAGTTATCTCCATACCTTTGATGAATCAATTTAAAATCCCTGCCCTCAGCTGGACCCAGCTGTTGCTCTATCAATAGCTCACAATTCATTGCTGGGTTTTACGTGATTTTGTACTGGCAATAGACAGCAAACACAGCGGGGAGAAGGAGCAGGTGAAGCACTATGGGGGCAGGTTAACCTTGGCCATCATGGATGTACCAGGGTTTCCCAAATATTGATTACACTTGGGCAGCCTGCCTGGGTAAATTAACAGTCACCAAAGAAAATGTTTGCTTTAGATTAATTCTGGGTGCTGTGATGCACTCAGCTGATGTGAAAACCTAGTATTTGTCCTCCTATCGTTGCTCACAAAAAACAATCTGTAATTGCTATAAACACTTAAAAGGTATTTTTGAGGTACACAACAATAAATCACTGGGTTCATGACTCAGCACATGGTGCTGCCAAAACGGTCAGCATTCTTTTAAGTTGAACTGGAAGTGCCAGCACTTAATTTTAGCCAATATTACATCTAGGAGAAGCACTGACATAAGAAATTTTAACCTTAATCATCACTCTCAATCATTTGATGTAGCCTTTGATCTGGACCTTCTTGGGTAATTTGGCCTCTACCACATCATCTCTAAAAAAATGCCTTAGGATAATATATTTTCATTTGCTTTTCAACAACCAGTAGAAAGTGCCACTGTTTAAATCTGGTTCATAGTCCTCCATATAGTGTTTCTCACTTCATGTATGAGGTAGATTAAATATGGCCATCATGTAAACAAGATGATGGCTTGCCATGTTGGTTATAATTATATGTGTATGAATTTGATTTGAACACCATAACTGTAATAAGACCAAACTGCAATAAGGCATGCGTCCAATTTCTGACTACTCACTGCCTGAAGCCTGCACTATTACATATGTTGCTTTAACCAGCATGAGCAGGGCTGCTGAAGTGATTTGATGCTGCATTTTATGCATATCTAATGTCAAAAAAACAAACATTAAATCAACCTCTGAATGGTAATTAACAGTCATAGTTACACTAATACAACGAACTAGAGTGAAAAGTGAAACATGTCCGGAACATTTCCAGTATGACATAACCACAGAGGAAGAAATAATAATTATCACAGCCAGTAAAGTAAACATGGAAGTATGTAAGCAAGACTAAAAAAATATCAACTAGGTTATTACAACTGAATCATCATGACATTTGTTCAATCGCCGCTATTCAAAGATGTGTAAACACAGTGAATGTTATTGTGCCGAAAGGACAAGTTTTAGTCACTTAGTGGGTTTGAGCGTTGCAGATTACATTGGCCCAGTATGTGTGTTTGGACAGCCATGCTACTGGCAAGCTGAAAGGATGTCATGCTCTACAGTCAATTAAGGGATGAAGTCAACTGACATAGTGCCCAAATCTTGGAAATTAAGGCATAGACTGAAACTAACCAGAAGTATCCTTTGAGTAATAAGAGAAGTCCATTAATTAAGTGGTGTAATGGTCAGCACAATTGTTAGCACATCAATAGGAAACAACCAGAAGTAGATTCCGGTAGTTCATTCACGTGATCATTCTGGCCCTTATCCACTGGATTGTGTTTCAACATCGCTCAGAATATGAGCAGCCAAAAGCCACTACGGGGGTGGGTTAACTGAAGAAAAGGGAACGCCACTGAATTTTGAAAACAACAATAAAGGCTTGTGAGGATCATTTAAATCGATGCAGCTCTGGAATTGTTTTGTCTGAAATGGACAACATAAAAGCATTAAAAGCAAAGAGATCGGCGCCAATTAGCTAAGAAAATGTCCCTGGTTAAGAGTATCACATTCACTGTTGTTTTGATATTTAGCACTGTTATGGAAGACCCAATCTGTGATGCTACAAAGCTAGGGATCATAGCTTTGTAGATTTGTGTCCACAGTGATTCATCTAAGTTGCCAACTTGTACTGCAAACGATGGAGACCACATCCCATGTCTACACTCCCCAGCGTCAGAACAAAATGTCCACCCAAATAGGTTATGGCTGCTTTACAGTAAACATTGCTCCCTTCAACATGTTGTATATGCACAAGTCTGTTATTCTGCTTGTACTCTGCATTCTTGTTCTGACTCTAGATTCTTTCTCATGAGTTTTAGAAGTGTAATGACACTATCCACTCATTTTTCTCTAAAAAGTAGAATGATCAGTCCAATCTGCTCACCTTTATTTGTCATTTACTTAGACAGAAAGTGCAGAGGGAGACAGAGCCGGTTGAGGCCCAGGAAAAAAAGCTCTACATCCTTTGGCAATGTAGGTCAGTGGCGGTAAACTTCAACATTAAACTATCTCCGAAATCTGATAAAACCAATTTATTGACAGCAATACATAAGAGACCTGAGAAGTATCTCTTTAATCATGGCAGCAGTGTAAAAAATGGCAAAATAAAGGAATTAACTGTTCTTACCGTGCACAGCAAAAACATTACAGTGCTGGGCCCCATGGCGTGATGACTCTCTCTTCCCACCCTTGATGAAGGCCGGCAGACTGGGTCTCCTCTGGTCCCCTACAAACTTCCCCGGCTGCTGCCCCATAAGGGCAGGGTGCCAGGCCGCAGCCGGGACTCTCCAAGCTGGACTCACTTGCTCACCGTCTGACAGTTGGCCACCAGGTGGGGAAGGAATCGGGAGAAATCAGGAGCCCCTTTCCCTGGCTCAGTTTGGCCTCTCCAGGTGTGTGGGTGTTGTGACTCAGCACTGCAGGTCCTTATTACTCCGATATGTCTCTGTTTATCATGCATTAATGGAACCTGGGTGATTCAGAGGTCAAAAGAAGGCACTTCCACTGGACTCTGGAGGGGGAAAAAAAACAATCAAGATTCACTGATAATGTCCTCAGAAGAGCTGCTTTTAAACACAGAAAAAGCAAGCATTCAGACTCCTTCAAAAGGTCAAAATGAGCCTGGTCTGAGCTAAATACTGAACTGAACTACACTGACATATCTTTAGCCCCCTTTCCACCAAAAAATTCCAAGGCAAATGTTCCTGGGTCTTGTTCTTGGAAGAGGGCTCCTAAGGTAAAGTGAGTACCCTAAGCTCTGGTGTGTTTATGTTTCCAGCGATCCCCAAATACAGCAAACTTGCTGCAAATAAGGGAGAGTCAATCTGTCATTCTGCACGCAATTGACAAAAACAGCAAACATGGAAGATGATGATGCCGCTGCTGTATTTGGTTTTGGAAAAGAGACACATAGGTCAAAAATGAGCTTCAGAATGCTATAAAAGCAAGAGTTGAACCGAGGAAACTGCTTTTAAGTGGAGTAATGGAGATCAACTGTGACATGGTGAGCAATCTAGCCAAATGATATCTTGACAGAATAACCTTTTAAGAATTTGTTTGTGAACGCTTGCTCCAGCTTTTAAAGTGATAGGGGTGATACTTTTGCATGAGGTAGTCCTACCCCCCCCCTCAGGGATGCAGATAGGACTACCTCAGTTGCAAGGTCCCTTTTGGGGCCAGGAACTTAACCCCTGGGGGAAAAAGAAAAAAAGGCTCTGATTCCTATGGTGCAAACAGGAGTAAGGGTTCCTGGTTCCTCAAAAGGGTTCCTGCATTCTAAGGACTATTCCTGTGGTGGAAAAGGGGTAATTTGTTGGGGATGAGTCAAGACCAGTACAGCAAAAATAGCAAACTCTTGGCAAATGAAGTCAAAAATGCAACATCAGCAAGTTAATGAGTATGTCTGAATAACTTTTGTGACCATTAATTCACCATTTTATGGACTAAAACTGCTAGTAGTATAGTCCTTACCTAAAAGCAAATAGCTTTTCAACATGCCTTACTTAACAACACCTCCTGTATACAATCCTTTCACTCTCTCTTGTAATACTTGTGCTGTGTGCCACCTCACTTTCTATTCTCATCACCATACAATCAAGCAATCTGACAAACTAATGCTAGCCTTGATCAAAAACTCATGGCTCTTCGGGCTATAGACAGACCCCCCACATCAAAACATCTAACTCTTATAACTACAAATAAGTTTTTTTAATATGCAATCGAAGAAATAAAATATATGAAAACATAAACAAGCTTAGACGAATGCAGCGCAACAACGTTAAATATATCCTTATCTTTGCTGGCCAACTTACTCCAAGGCATGAAGGCAATGTCAAAAACACTCTACAATCTGCAACACCAACTACAGAGAAACTGACAGACTTGAACAACATATAGAGGAATAGACCCTGAAATATATATAAAGAGACAGGTGTGAAGACGACACTTACAAGGCCCCAGAAAGATTTATATTGGTGGTTAGCTGGCTACATAAAGCTAAAGTTGAAGGTAGCCGTGGAGGCTAACGTTAGCTGGTGTAATGCAGCGCGAGACCCTTGAAATGCACATCGAACAGTCAACAGTTGGCTCTCGCTGCTTCACTGATATCACGCCGGCGACAACATCGGACAGTGTACTTTAACGTTTCCACCAAAACATCACAGTAAAGCTTTTTCAACTGGTCCATCCAAACCTAGTGTACTCAATTAGTTCCCAAACTTCCGTATCCACTCTTTCCGTCTTGCGGAGTTTCTTCCCCGTGGTACCCGGACCGAGGCACTTCAATCAAGGAGGCGCAAAAGTATATCGAGGAAACTCCAGTCAGCAAGAGCGCTGTCAGACTGCTTCTGCAAAACAGTCCCGGTGTTTACAGTCGCCACGCTCTTCGTTGCCGTCCCCTCGGTTTGTGTACTTATTCATTGTTCTCACGTGAAAATCTGGGCAATAAAGTTTGACCGAGTAGCTGTCGCTAAGGCCGCCATACTTCCATATGCAAGGTGGTTTACTGAAATATGTGTGGGTGGGGCTACGCTCGACGTCACCGTTAGTGCGTGCGTGGGCTAGCACAGCGGAGAGGAGCAGGGATTTTTTTTTTCCTTGCAGGAGTCCTGTGCACAGCAGACAGCTACAACACTGCATGGGACACGCTCAGGGATGTGGTAGCGACCGGGGTAAACCCAACTACACTTGTTTGTCCAGCCGTTTATGTGGTTTATTTTTCTGCTGTTTGCATAATACAAAGTACCCACTTCTGAAACTTTTATACATAAACTCATAGCATATATTATGGTGAATACATTGAAATGATGTAGGGAAATAATGTATTTTAAGGAATACGACTTTTCTGAAAATATGCTTGGCTTGATCTACTGGAGGTTAATGCTAAACCACGTTATTTATCCATTGGTTATACTGCACCACTTGAAAGGTTGCCCATATTATCTCTGTGGCAATAAGCCCTGTCCAGTAACAAGTGACTTTTCAAGTAAAATCAATCAATCAATCAATCAATCAGTATCATAGTCTGAATAAAAGGGATCTGATTAGGACAAAATAAAAGAAATACTTTATAATACTACTTTGCAGAAATATTTACATCTTCATTAGGTTACATCCTATGGAAAATTTTTGAGAAAATATAACCCCTTGTGATGATATTTTTTAATTTCTCACATAGTGTTTGCCTTAAGGTAAAGCCAAATGGACCGACATTCATACTGAGTGTGCTTTATGTGCATGCTCTCATCTAAGTATATCATACATCACAATAAACAAATGTTTCTTTATGCTATTCAATGAAGCTTGATACACTGAGAATTAGTTAAAAGTGTACAATATTTATTGCATACAGTAGTTCTTGGTACATCAACATGGCATAATCACAGTATTTCCAAAATACTTAAGGTTAATAAAAACACTAAAGAACAGCTGAAATGATGATTTCTGAATGCTGCAGAGTTTTAAGAGATACTAACCCTTTCCATTACTTATCAGATATTGATGGTTTGGTATCATAAAATAAGATTTCTTTGTAAAAGATAGGTTTAGTCCTTCAGCTGGTGGACAGGTCCTGACATGGCAGTGCATGGGTTATCTTGGTTCCTCAACTTGGAATGGGTGAGAGGCACGTTTAGTTTTTTCTTAACAAGGTCACAGTTACGACTCATGCTCTAACTTTCCTGTTCTATCAGTTTATGATGCGTCAACATTATTATCTCCTCCATCACTTCTGGTTTCAAGATGTCCTTGACCTGTGGAGACAGCAAAGAAAGGAACTGTAGAATGAAGGATGTCACTTAACAATCACAGTGTTTTAAAGACCACAAACATGTAATAACACTAAATTATATAGCAATGACTTTGTTTATAAAACTCTGCAAAAGTTTACCACAAACACTGTCAGTAAACAAGGAGAAATGTGCATTTGCAGAGAATATGCAAACCCCATTAACTTAAAGAATCATAATTTTGTAAGCAATGAAATCAATCTTCTTCTTCGTCTTCTTCTTATTATTATGGTAAAGTAGCTCAGATGTTCTAATTTATTTCTGTTCCTTACAAAGGATTATGAAAAAGACGCCTCTAAATCCATTCACAGCAATGCAAGCATGAGTACTGGAATGACTATAAATGTCAAACACATGTAGCTTTCGTGAAAGGGATTTATAACACGCTAGTAAATGATAAATCATACTATGACTCAAATTAAACCCTTACTGGTTGTTTCTCTTTTCTCTTTTAAAATTCTAAAACAGATGATCAATAAACAATCTAGATCAAGCATTATTTGTAATTGTAAATATCACCATCATAAAACTCTGAACATGTTATAAAACCCACTCTAAAACATGCCAAAACAGGCTTTGCAGTTTAGCTAGAAACGTCGAAGCAACCACAGCTGCTGTCATACTGGAGGTGTCACTGGAGAATAGGTCATTTGCAAGTAACGGGCAAATGTATTACAACCAGACAGAGCAACATCTTATCTAAATGTGAATGGTTTGATATAGCTGATTTCTTTACAAATTTAGGTTAGTGTGACATAATAAGCCAGAGTATGTTTAGCCCTATTCTCTGCTCCAATGCACTCTGCATTTGAGAAGAGTCAGCTCATGTTAATGTTTGCACAATCCATAACTAGGTTCTACCAAGTAATATGAGCTACTGTGCAAATTAGATGTTTTTATAGTAAGACCAGCATAATAACTGACAAGCTAGCAAATATGACATGGTGGAAGCATACAACTGATTAGATTTATCAGTGATAGAATGATAACTTCCCAGGCAAAAACACCAAAGAATTGTGAATTCTACACTGTTAAAAACAGCTGAGTCAAAGTTAAGAAACGTCATTAGCTGTTAGCTGCTTTCAGCTGACTTCTAATATGAACACCAGAGGGCAGGTTATATCAGCAGACAGCCCAGTACATGTGTTTTTTTTAACTGTTTTTAACAGACTTTATCACTTTTTTATATTTTAGCTAATTTTATCCCAGTTTACATTACAACTGAAAATTTTCCAAAGCATACCATTAAGACGATTTTTACATATTGCATATTTACCCCAATTTTTAGTCAAATGTTCAGACAGTAAACCTACCATAAAAATTCTTTACTGCTGTGGCTGACGTCTGTGCCCAGGTTTAGAAATCATGAATGTCTGAATTTAGTTTATAAGACAATCTTTTCCTCAGGCATTTCCGAGATCAAAAGAGGGGAGTGGTGCATTCACGTGCTACCAATAAATCGGGAGAACAATTTCTTCCTTGGATGCCAAACTATCATAACTTTTTTTTTTTTTTTAAGCTAGAAGATGACAAATCCACATCATCCTTTTCACGACATCTGTTTGCTTATCGTTTGTCTTCTGGGTTTGATTTTCCGACCAAATAGCATGTGAACGCAAAGCTATGAAGCAGCCAACTTTGAAGTTCCAGATGTCGGAGCTTCTCACCAGCATGTGACCACACCAGACGAGATGTAAACTTTTCAAATCAGTGCAGGCAATAAACTAAATTACCATGCAATGTAAAAGCAACTCTGAAAAAAAATAAACCGGGGAAGCATGTTCACTGTGATGATTACCTATCTCATGCAAGTTTCAAGTCTCTGCAAGTTGAATTTTCATAGCATAATGAAATGAATGGAAATGAATAGCTGCCTGGAAGGTAGGAAAAACAAAACACGCAAAGCAGTACTGTATGCTTTGGAAGAGGGCTGGCAGGAATGTAAAGTATATGTGGGTTGTAGCATATGGAGTAAAATATGAAAAAACACAAGACTGGACTTTTTTTGTCCCATCAAATTCTAATTGAGCGCAGCCTTACCTGATGTGAAAGTGAAGACTCGTAGCAATAGAGAATACTGGTGTCATAAAGTAAAACCTTGTGTGCAGCCAAAGCTAGTAGGCAGTTTCTCAACCGTGAAATCACCTCTCGATCTGACAGGGAAACAGGCTGAAAGAACAGAGACAAGAGATGCAGAGACAAACATGTTCAAAGAAATACACAGCAAACTGGAGAGCAGGAAAAAAATATCATACACACTGATTGTCCCATATCTGCAGAGTACTTACATATTGTAAATGTCGCTAAGCAGGAGCACTAGGCAAATTTCTAAACATAATTCAACAGTATCCTATACAGTTCTAATCTCACCTCCAAACTAGTGTCCTGCAACTTCTAGTTTTTGTTTAATGTAAGCGTTTTTTAATGGAGGTGATATAAAATGTTTGCCACCAATCAATACATAAAAAACGTGGTCCTCAAGCCTTATGAATCTATTAAATACAGATGTCAAAAGAGTGAGGGCCCTCTGGAGTGCTGTGGTACTTTGCTGTTTATTTGCAGAATAAGATCAGATAAATTGATAGATAAGGAGTTTTCAGGAGTGCGGTACTTTATCGCACTACAATACGTCTCTTTAGGGGTCCTGTTCTCACCTCTAGACTGGTGTAGAAGCCTCCAGCCTCCTCTTCCTGGAGTTCCGGTGTGGGATACAGCCACACAAAGCCATTATTGCCCAGGATGATGGACGCACCACAGGGCAGGTTGTGGAAATGGGTCTTCTGCCTCTTGATCAGAGCAGGAGAAATCTGTACCAGCACTCCTTGACCAAGCTGATGGGCACAAGAAAGTAAAAATAAGGTTATACTAGGTAAAATTAAAGCAAGGCAAACAGTCACTGAATTATTTTCATAGTGACTCAGTACTTACAGCTACAGGGTGTGATGAATTCTCATGTAACTTCATTTAAAATGCAAAAAAGTGACAATACATATTTTATCATGCAGCAAAATCCATGCAGGGCTTCTTTGTTTACAGCAGAGCATAAAATGAACAAAAATGTTTCTTTGCAATTTCCATTTAAATGAAATGTATTGTTTTCAGTGCAAACTGTGTCATCTATTTTTATAGTGATTTAAAATAAATGTCAAACTTAAGTTTACATGGATGTTCATCCTTCCACTGTGGAGTGAATACAATTTGCAAAAACAATTAAGGAAGGCTTAAGGAATCATATATATATAGTAATGAGGTTATTAATTCAATTTTATTATTGTGTACTTTGTCAAGCTACTGCATGAGAGTTTAGTGACTTGAGTTGTCACAAAATGCTAACTGACCTATAATCTGGTGGCACTGTTATGATGTGAACAAAGAAGAGGGACGACACTACAAACTGGTGCTGAGGTGCTCTACTGTAGCTTTTGTCTTAACTTTATAATGTAATTTTGTAGTGTAAGACATTTTCTTGTTTTAAGGGCTGTTTTGGCATCACACAAAGTTCAATTCATGACCCTCTCTTTCACTTACATAATCTTGGTAACTCTACCTGTAAAAATGGCATTTTCTTTAATTCCCATATAAATGATACATAACTTCACATAATGAAGCAACAAAGCCGAGATGATATACAACTCTATTCTCAATTCAAACAAAAAGAGAAACACTCACTTTTGGCAGTATTGGTAGTAATTCTAGTGGAAACGGTCAACATGTATCTTTGATGACTCCCTCTTTTGATAAATTCATCAATGCAACTTCCAGAGCAGCATATTTTCACCTTAACATTAACTCCGAGACTGGTAATTCCCTCTCCTGCACTGGCAAAGAAAAGCTGATCCAACGTTTCTTTCTTGCAGAATTGATTACTGCAAAGCTCTCCAGATATCTAAATTCTGCATAAATATTTATCCTATTCAAATCTCAGCAGCCATAATACTCGCAAGTCTGAGTTTTGAAGTGCTATAACTAAAGGCACTTTTTCCAGTATTCAGTATGGCTTGAAATCTATGTTGGCTCTCTTCAATCCATTTCCTTGATTTCTTTCCCTGCAGTCTGTCATCTACATTTTGTTCTGAGCGGCTGCCCTGCTGTTGTCGCAGCTTTCTCCTCTCCACTCATGTGTATGCTCATAGCCAGCTGGCATTTCAGTGGCACTTAAAGTAATATGCTTTGTTCACCAAAAAAAATGCGTTTATGAAAAAGAAATTGGTTCAAATGTAGTTCAGTCAAAATCTGTTTCTAGTTGAACTGTTTGAAATATTGTGACTGCACTGAATCATGATTGGTGTATCATGTACCAAACTGAACTATGAGTTGAGTGGGTCGTTATGCCTGTGTCGTGCATGCAGTGCTTTATGGGATACATGGCTTTAGCTTACTTTTCCATACTTTAAGCTGCGGGTGTGAAGCAGCAAGGCTCCATCTGAGAAGACAGACTGCACCTCTGCCTGAAAGAACGAGACAGAAACAACACAGATGCTGAGTAAACGAAATGAGAAGAGGGAGGAGCCAGCAACTGTCAGAAAAGATGACTGTGAATTGTGATTTAAGAGAGTGAGGGTACACTGATGAGATCTCCCTCCTGAAGATAATCTCTCATTGTCAGCTCATCTTCTGCTGATCTTCTCCGCTAAAAAAACAAAAAGACAAAGGTTGAATAAAAACCTCAGCCGTTTGAAGAGGCTGTATCTGAAATCATGCTTGGTTAAGCAAACAGTGTAATACAAAGAATCACACTTTGAAGGTGTCACAGTGTGTGTTTTACTAATGTAGCACCTCACCAGCTCTCCTCCAGGCAGATTGATGGAAGACAGCAGGAGAACAGAGTCCAGCCGGGAGTTTGTCTCCACCTTCCAACGTTTCTGTTGAACCTAAACATATCACACAAGCACATATACCCTCAAATTAATTCTTACTTATTAAATGACAAGTTTTAACAGCTTTACATGCTTGATATAACCATATTTGTATCATAAGTTTAAAATGTCAGACATAAGAGGAGACGTCGCAACGTCTTACTTCTGTGATTCGGCCGACCACCACATCTCCAACTTCTCCATGGAATCTGCAAGTGGACAAATCAGCATATAAAATATCAGCACTGCATAAATTTACCCAAAGGCAGTGCAAGCATCAAACATGTAATAGTATGTGTCAGGTTAATACCACTTAATCAATGTAGTTGTCCGTCTAAACAAAACTTACTTTGACCATGACTTTAACAGAATTATCGTTAAGACAATTTACTCACCTGGTCTTAATGGGTCTGACACAGATCAGTTTGTCGACTCTCTCCACCTCCCCAGCCACTGATGCTGTCAGTTTTTCCTCATCCATGTAGGTACCATGACCCCTGAAGATAAACAGTGTTTAGTAATGATGCCAAATAGAGTCAAGTCAAACTTCCACAGTTCTGACAGATATGATAATTTGGGCAACATTAACCTTACCTTGTCGAATCATACCATGAAATTTACAAACGCAAATTTAATTGCACTGGACCTTTAAAAGTCCCAAATCCTCCTTTAACGTACATCATATATAACTTACTTCAAAGTTATGTTAGAAATATTGACGTCAGCTGAGGAAAATGGTGATTAAACTCTATTCTGTTGAGGAAAAGCTGGGTAAATTGATGTTATGTGGGTTTACTCCCAACTACCGTTACGTCCCTGCGGTGAAGCGTCAACTTGTTTACCTCATGAAGCCCGGGTCCGAAGTGATCACATCGCCGGGGACGACCAGATCTTTGTGATCTGCTTGGTCTGAACCAGGTGACGCCACCGGTTTCCGAAAAACTGGTAATCTCATATCAGATGCCATGCTTGCCACCAAAACTCAGAACCGCCGTGTGGAAGATTGTATTGGCGCCTTAGAATGACGTCATCGCGCATGGGATTGACGATTCCTGCGAGGGGAAAAAATCTTCTCCTTTTCTTTTTGTTCTCGTGTCGCCCTCTACTGATTTGTGAAAATTATTACATTGTACATTGCATTAAAAACAATGGGCATTCTTGTCTTTTCACGTGAAAAAAACTTTTCATTACAGATTAGCCTGTTATTTTCGACTGTTATGTTTAAGTTATCCACTATTCATTTTTTTAATTACTAGTTGAGAAACTGATTGGAAATAAATTCTCACAAGAACGAGTAGAAGCAAAAGAGGTGCAAAAGAGGTGCTATTCAAAATAAAGTTCGGATGATCAGACCCGTCCAGGGGAAATGAAAATGAACTTATGACTCGTTTGCTGACAAGACCCTTTCTTGAAATCAGACATTTGGTTTCATGCCAAGGAAAAATTATGTCGAAATAAGGAGAAAAGTTTGCCAGATGAGCAGGTCGAGGGTGACAGCAGGGACCAGAAAAATCAAATCAAGTTTAACAAGTGGCCAACTGAAAAAAAAACACTTTATTAGGAATGAAAACTAGCACTTTTTATGTTTTAATGATAAGGCTTCTTGTGTCATCTTCTGTCTACAATATATGCCAGTCTTACTAATCTGTTCACAGATGATAGTCACAAGCCAAGGTTGTTCCCAAGATAGGGACCTGAGCCAATCCAAAGTCCTTAAGGTCCTTGAACGCAGCAAGCAGCTTTAACCTGGAAAAACAGACCCATTTCTTTCACACAGTCTGTTCTGCAAACTCAATTTTCTTTTGTAAGGACTAAAATTTTCCTGTCTGGCGCCATCGTGTGGAATAAAGAAAACAGGACTCGGTTGAATAATCACCAAGGAGAAACATTATAGAATAAAAGAGAATTAAACATTATAAATTCAAAACCAGTGCATTACTTAGACAATGACCTAAGACAATGGCAAAATCATCCTTTTTGTGTTGTGTACAAAATCTTTGATTATTGCTTAAAGTGAAAGTGTTTTCAGTGAGCTACTCTTTTACTTAAGTATATTTGTTGTTAAGTTTTTGGATTTTATTGAAATGAAGTCTATAACCTCTTGAGCAAAATATTTAATCAGTCTTTTGCCTCTCTTCTCATGTTGACTGGACCAGACTTGATTCACCTTGGACCCGCCCACTAACAGAAGGTGTGAATCTGAGTGTTTGGACAGGATTTCACTCGTTTTGGTAAGACTTCTTACAAAAGAGAGCATAGGTCAATCACTAAAGTTGCAGATTTTTCCCTACCCCCCTTGACATACAACCCCCTATACTGGAGGCTGCAACTTTGATTAATTTGAGATAGGGACAGAGATTATTAAATTCTGCTTTGCATCACATTGGAGGCAGGCAAAAAAAAAAAAGTAGAATCCCCCAAACTTTGCACATTGAAACACCCAGTAACTTTCAGTCATATAGCAGCTGAACAAAAAAGCACTGTATATGTGTAACAGGAAAGCACTCAGCACTGAAGCATGTTTGCTCAGGGAGCCGGACTTGCTTGCAATCACTGACAGAGGAATCTGACCATTGATCAAACTGTCTTTTTCTGACATTGACATCAGAAGCACTGACAAGACGGTTTGCACACTGTCAGCTCACCTGCTTCCTTTTTATTATAATGCTTCAGCCCTCAGACTTCAGGTAGACAGCAGTGTTGGAAGTGCTGCTCTGTGTTTAAAATGTCAAAAGTGTCAAAGACGTCCCAGCTGCTTTTTGCATGTAACAACTCTGCTGCTGCCAGTGTCAGAGCCACAGCGCCCAGTGCGCCCGCTGTCAGGGCAGCCAAGATAACACGGCCTCCCTCTGGGTCCACCTGACGCATAGCTGGCTCAATCTTGACTCGATCGCAGCCAAGTGGTGCTAAAACATTTAAGTTGTAGATGGGAGGGTCAACTGCCTTTGGAGATTTCGCTCAGCCCAGAGAATCCCTGATGCAGCCAGACAGGCGATTGAGGACAGAGCAGAAAGATAGAAACACTTCACTTGGCTGCAAGAAAATATTTATGCAGTAAGTTGATAGATGCATGCATGGATTGTTTATAATTATTGTATTTATTCATGTTTTTACCAGAAAACGCATAACACTTAAGAGCCATACTTTGCATAAGTAGGTGTGTCTATAATGATGAGTTGTGAGAAATAATATTGTAATGTGTTCATTTTGTATTCCCCCATCCCCGTTTTCACAATTTTTTTTAAAACTTGCGAACACTGGAAATTATGTAATCCAAAAGCCAGACATGCTTCCATTTTGTTTATATCATTTATTTAGAATATAAGAAAAGCACAAATGTATTTACATTCACATGTACAGTGCAATACAATTTTAGAATTACACAATGCTCCAAAGTATACAGACTGTACAAGGATAAAGTGACAATTTTAGTTTACAGTGTGGAATGATATAACTGAAACAATGTACACTGGTGTCAATGTTCCCCGTCTCTATCTACTGTACAAATCTCTGATTTTATTTTGTTTAAAAGTACAATTCACCTGAGCTGGTGAGGATGTGATGCAAAATAAAGATGATTCAAAATATAAAAAATAGACCATGTCTTGTGTCACATTCGTTATGCCCTGTATTATGGATATATGACACTCGTTCAATACTAACAGATGATACAAAGAAACAGTAACAAATTATTTTAAAAATCTTGAAATAGCCTTGGGTTTTCTTTATTAGGTATAGCTTTCCAAAATACAGACAATCATTTAAGTGTTGTTCCACTGGATTTCTGGAACCAAAACACAAGCAGAACTGCAATACAAATAAGGCAACCAATTTAAATGTCTTTGAGAAACGCTTTTCTGTCACATCGACCCATTTATTTCATGAGCTCGTTCCTCATTTGGAGCTCACCTTGTCTTCCTTCTCCACTACAACCCTACTCTAAAGTGCAACGTTGTTTTGCATGACTGTCTCTCCTGGTCCCGGCCCAGAGTGATCATAGGACCATGGTGGGGATGTGGTGCACCATGGGCATCTGGTGCTGGTGGGACATGCTTGGCATCTGTGGAGGAGGAGGCGACACCTGGGAGGGGATGTCAGTGCTGGGCGCCACCGGTTTGTGTCGAGCGCTCTTCTGATGCGCCCTGAGGCCCGCCAGCTGGGAGTAGGCGCTCTGGCAAACGTGGCACTTGTAGGGGCGCTCGCCGGTGTGCAAGCGGACGTGGTTGCGGAGCGTGGAGGACTGGCTGAAGCGGCGGTTGCAGAAGCGGCAGACGAAGGGCTTGTCCAGGGTGTGGATGCGCATGTGGGAGCGCAGGTTGCTGCGGGAGTTGAAGCCGCGGTGGCAGATGACGCACCGCATGCGACCGGCGGTGGTGGTGGAGGAGGAGGGTGAGCACGAGGAGGAGCCGTCACACGAGTGGGAGTCCTCTGGGAAAGGAAACAAAGAAAGGGAATATTTAATTATGTCATGTTAACTGTCAGGTGGAATAGCAGGATTAAGTAACAGTCAGATCCTAAGATGTCCAATACAATAATCTGCCCCAGCAAAGGTCCAGGAACCAGATGGAGGTCTACATCTCTTCACTAATACCATAATAGCCACAAGACAAATAAAACAGGTCTTAAAAACCCATCACAGCCCTAACAGTGATCAGCACTGCTCCCTCCTCCTTCCCATCTGTCCTCTCCTCCCATGCCTAGCCCAAGGCAAAGCATCTCACCATTGCGACTCTTCTTCTGATGCTCATCTTCTGTGCCTGGAACGCCAGGGATTCCCAGGAATGTATTTTGGGTGTTTCCATACCAGACGAGAAGTTCCTGGTCTGGCGGGATGGTCTGAAACAGAAGGAAAGAAGGGCCAAAGGTCAGTTAAAGTTTGTTGCTCTGACTTCCTTTGCCGAATTTTAACATGCAGTTCTCCTTTCGGCCAGCAAGTTGTGCTGTTATGCAGGACAAGGTCGTCCACACTTGGTGGTCTCAAGTCAAATCCCAGAGATGCACTCAAGTGTAGGCCTCCTCCAGTTGTAACCTATTTCCCTCTGCAAGTCTGATTTGACAGTAATTACCCAGGAGCCCATATGTGCAAGAAACTGGAAAACCTTCTGCTAGAGACTTGAAAGTTAGTGAGCTGGTTCTCACCTCCACAGCCTTGTAGAAGATGCTGCTGCCGATCTGCACGACCTCCAGGTTTTGCTCCTGCTCGTTGCGGGCACACTTAATGTACGTCATCCAGCTGCGTTGGTCCTCCTGGCTGGCATCGATGAAATACCGGACCGTGCCGTCCTCATTGAACACCTGATGGCACAACATACAATAAAGGATTCATTACAATGTCTGGATGGAGTTATTCTAAACCCTCTAAACAACTCAGGATTGTGGATATGACATACGGGCTACTCGTGATGTAATAAGACGTTATATTTCCCCCAGAATTTGAATAATTTATCAAATAATGATTGGTGTGTCCCGGGTCTTGTCTTACCTCCCACATGAGGTTGTTATTCTTGAGCAGATCCACGTGTTCAGGAGACAGGACTCTGCCAGTGAAGGGACCCATCTCAGTACCGGCCTTGATCCAGGTCTTAGAGAAGATGCCCAGGCCTTCGCCAGGAATGGAGCTTTGGGCGATGATCACTTCGCTGGGCAGCACCAGGCTGGACAGCTTCTGCACCTCTGCAAATATACAGGAAGAAAATTAATGTGGGCATGCAAAATAATTATAATAAAAAGATTAAACATTCCCCGTTGTGAAATATTGAGGATTAAGGCGCGTGCATGCATTGGGATGTTTGTGGAAATCGCCTATGTAGGCCCTTCAAATTGATTTCAAAATTGGGGAAAAGTAAAAGTCCAAATGTACCTAATTTAGACAGCAGAGAATTTATCATTTCGGATGAAATAGTTCAATGAAGTTAATAGATCCAAATGCTTCTCACGAAGTAGGGTTGTTGGAAAAGTCCTGAAAGCAGTAAATGGACTGGATCTTATAGTCACGAAATATTAAGCTACACCTTATCCGCCGTTTAATTCGATTATCTGGCTGAACTGAAAGTTTTTGTTGCGAGGAGAAACCCCTCGGAAAGCATTTTCATCCGTATTCAGAAAGGGAAAAAGAAAAAAAGTCCTGCGCTTCTTTAATGTCGAAATCAAAGATTTTTTTTTTTTTAATATTTGGGACTGCGAAAAGCCCGGCCGAATGGAGGTTAAATGGTCCTCTATTGCCCAGGGTCCAGCAATTTGTCATGCTTCAGATGTGATATTCATTAAACCTTACTGGAAAAGAAACGGCTAATTCCAAATTCATTATCCTTTTAAGAACTTTGTAGCAATAAATTTGCACTGAATGAAACGAGGACTTGTTTAAAAGACCCAGGAATTTCTCAAACAAAAAAATGGAAAGGCGATTAGATGGTTGACATGCTATGAATAGCATTAGATTTAGCCTTCACGGTGCATTATGCGAGGAACAGCAAATCTTTTAAGGAGAGAAAAAGAGAAAAGCTCCGGAGCCCCATAGCTGCCAAGAGAGGAAAAGAGACTGTCCGGAGATTGATGAATGCAGGATAAAAACCCGGGACATCTCAAAGAAAGGGAACCTTTCTCTCCTCAAGGTTTAAGTGGAAACTTTCCCAGGTCAAGCACAAAGTTAACCAAATGAATTTAATGCCCTTCGTCTTTCAATCAGCAACAGTTACACGCCTAACAAGCCTCTAAATGCAAGGTCTCAAAGCCCTGAACGGGTTAATGCGTTAAATGGGTCGAAATAAAAGAAGCAAAAATGGGGAAAATGTGGAAAACAGAAACAAGTGAGCCACAGAAACTCTTGGGAAATAAATTTAGAGAATGGGAGAGAAAGTTCTCACTTTCTTGGCTCATCCCTTGGTACCTCATCGAGATTATAAATGATGAGAGAGTTGGGACTTTAGGCCGAGAGTTTTGTTCCAATTAAGCTTAATTGTCATAATAAAAAAGGAAAGACTCCTTCCTTGATTAGAGTGATAACAATTTAGAAATCGTCTGTGAAACTGCAGCCAGTTGTTTAGTAAATGTGTTAAAGGGATTTTTTTAAATATTATAACAAGAAGCAAATAAAGATTTATTTGCCTTAAAATGTTAGAGGCGTGTAACAAACTATAGGCTATTTTATAAATAAGAATAGTGAAAAGAAGTAATTACCAAATAGGCCCTGATAATATAGACTAATCGCTAAATGTATTAATCGGCCGTATTAAAAAAGAAAAAGAAAAGAAAAAGAAACTTCCCCTATGTCGGCCACAAGCAGGCCTACACAGAAAAAAAAAGTCCAAACAAACACTAATAAAAAAACAACTGCGTGCAAATTACCTCCTGCAAAGGACTGCGCGAGCACCTCGGCGGTGAAGGCAGTCTTCGGGTTGATGCTGCTTTGTCTCTCCTCCACCAGGTGTTCACCCAGCACGTTTCTCCATCTGCCGTACAGGAAACTGTGCAAAATGTCTGAGGTGATGACATCTGACAAGGAGCGACTCGGACACTTAAATCCAGACTTGAGAGCCAAGGCGTCAGCGGGTAACACGGAGCCCATGTCTCCACAAATTGAGGCTGCAGTTCGCGCACAGCGGTGGACGTGGAAGCGTCTGAGTGGGGAAAAGTGGACACGGTCTTAAACTCCGTCCCTCTCCTCAAATGACTTGTCTGGAAAGTGTTGCCGTGCCTCGTAAGGGTCTCTTTTTATAAGTGGCTGGTGTGACCCCTGTCTAATTACTTATTAATGACACACCCCTTATGGTGTGGACCTGCCTGCTGCACCGCAAGGAAAGCGCTATTAGACTGTCCTCCTCTGCTTTTACCGCGAGGGAGAGACTGCGTGTGTGTGT
>OMLF01036570.1:0-22423 GCA_900302615.1 Holocentrus rufus | reverse complement strand
GAGGGGGAGGTTGGCGAGGAGGCGGAGGAGGCAGAGGTGCAGGAGGAGCTGGAGCAGCTGGAAGAGGTGGAGGAGTGAGAGTTGGTACCGTGAGCAGTCAGACTGGTGAGTTCTACTCTCAGTCACAATCTTCTATATTCCAATAATCTTCCAATAATTGTAGGAATTGAGGAACTTTTTAAATTCTTGAGAGTTCGTATTTTTAAACTGTGCTCTCAAGGAGTTTTGTACATGCTATGATAACAGAATTCATTCAGGATTCAGAGGATGATGTCAACATTGAAATCAATTAAAAAAGAATTTAAATATTCTCAGATGATGATCATCATTTTGAACCTTTATTTATAACTGATTATCTGTTTATCTGTTTAGGTCTGTGTCAGTCCACTCTAGACAGATTGTGTCCCTACAAAGGGTGGGCCCTCTACTTCAATGAAAGTACGTGTGTGTGTGTGTGCGCACTTTGGATGACGATGGCAATGATCTGTAATGTAATACTCTTCATGTATAATAATAATGTGTTTATGTGGTTTGTGTGTATATGTGCAGGCTTTATACAGAGCTCCCCCTTTGTGGACAAGATCAAAGTATTTGAAAAATATTTTACCTCCAAGATTCACCTTTATGACAAGGTTGGTGTTTATCTGTCATGTCTTTCTGTTTGCTTGTTGTATGGTTACCCATCTCACTGTACCAGGCTGCTTGTCATGATGAGATTTACAAATGTCCATTTAAAGCTCATTTAGCTGTTGCCTGTAAGTCACTTTAGATAAACGTGTCAGCTAAATGGCCATTTTATAATTTCATGTTTCTGTGTCTATGTGCCTGCAGGATGAGATTGAACGTCAGGGCAGCGTGCTGGTGGATTATGAGGCCCTGACTGTAAACAGGACAGTGTGTGGCGCGCTCCCTGATCTGGCCACTCAGCTGAGGGAACAGCCAGAGATGATCCTCAACTGTTTGGGACTGGCCATTCACCAGGTACACAGTCGCTGTCAACGCCATGTAACCATCGGCAACTCAGCGTGGTCAGGTTATCCTGGATTGGGCCTTCGACCAAGAAGTGTTTAAAGTGAATGTACACACTTTCACAGATAAATATCTAACATGCAATATATGTGAACATGAAAAACTCCTCTCCCAAGCTGGCGACTAAAACAAATCTGTGAAGTTGCCAAGAGAGACAAATCATGGAAGTGCTCCACTGAGAGAGGGAATAAGAGATTGACATCGTGGACTTGTGTGTGCGTGTGTGTGTGTGTGTTTTCAGGTGTTGACCACAGATCTAGAGAAACAGGCTGCTGAGCTGCAGGGGAAAGAGTTTCCTGTAGCCACACCGATCATCAGCATACCTCACATCAGCGCAAGGTAAAACATGCACACATGCAAATCACCTAACCCACCTCACATCGACAGCAGGTGACACACAAAGGCACACACACACACAAGATGACCAACGACCAAGTGAAGAATTCATAAAAGGTTTTCCACTAGAAATACAACCAGGCTCTGACTCCTGCAAGTTTTGCACCATTTAACCATCAAAACTGGGAAAATGATACTCATGGTGTTGTAAATCAATTTTAATATTTTGATGAGGGAATCATGACACTGGATTTTAAAGTTTTAAATGAATGGTGACAACTTCTCTCAACTGCTGCTTAACTGTCTTTCATTGTCTGCTTGTTCCTGTCTCTGTCAAGGTTGTATAACTATGAGCCGCTGACTGCGCTGCGGACTCTGCGGGCCAGTGTGTTTGGCCGGCTGGTGTGTGTGAGGGGCACAGTGGTCAGGGTGAGCAACATCAAGCCTCTCTGTACCAGACTGGCTTTTAGCTGCCTGGGATGCTCAAACACACAGTCCCTGCCATTGCCGCATGGAAGATTCACCACTCCCACCAAGGTACACACACACACTCACACATTGAATTTTTTGTTTAGCTTACACACACAGCATCTCTTGTACACTCAGTATGCCGCTGCTCTCTCTTAGTGTGTGCAGCCTGAGTGTCGCAGTCGTTCTTTCGCACCCGTCAGGAGTTCCCCTCTCACACACACTGTGGACTGGCAGACCATCAAGTAAGTACACTCACAGAATATTGCTTGTGTATGACATGCACAGAACATTTAAGTGGTTTAGTGGTTCTGATCATAAAGAGTCAGTATGGTGCACAGTGGCTGTGTTTCTGCAAAGTGTTTGACAGACAGTGCTGTATGGAAAGTGCAAGTCACCCAACTAGCATTTTTGTTATCAGTACAAAATGTGGCTGAGGCAGCCGTTTTCCTACAAAAAAAAAGTGGAACAGTGTGAGTGCGCCCTTCTGTCAGGACATTTTTTTGTTGCAGTCGAGATCTGTCCTGACACACATGCTGTATTCATTGCAAGCTCTGCTTTTTCCACATCACCCCAGGGTGCAGGAGTTGATTGGTGGGGAGGAGAGAGAGGCTGGACGAATCCCACGCACCGTAGAGTGTCACCTGACCTCTGACCTCTGTGACAGCTGCGTTCCTGGAGACACTGTTACCGTCACAGGGGTAGTCAGGGTTACCAATGATGGTACACACACACACACACACTTACACATAAGTACTTATGGACACATTCTACCAAGGATGAAAAATCACCACCAGCTGTTAAACTGTTCAATTTTGTCAGCTCTTTCATCATTTAGATTTCCTATTCAGTTGTCAAAAATCTATATAAACACAAAGCATGTATGTGTTCAGGTGCAGGCAATTACAGAGGGAAGGACCAGTGTATGTTCCTCCTCTACATTGAAGCCAATTCAGTCAGCAATACTAAAGGTATGCCCTCCAAATATACATGTACACACGTTTTTGACTTGATGAATTGTTAGTTTTTTCCTCGGTCCAGGTTAAGATGTCTTTGTTTCTTATGAATGTTTAGGCGGGCAGCAGGCGCAGGCCGGAGGTCAGTCGGGGTCAGCTGAAGGTCACACAGGAGGAGAGGAGTTCAGTCTGAAGGAGCTGTACGCCATCCAGGAAATCCAGTCACAGCCGGACCTGCTGAGACTCATAGTACAGTAAGATGGATGCTACTTACAGTAATATAACAGGATGTAGCTCAGCCTGCATCACTTTTGAAATGGGCACAACCAACACTACGACTAATAATGTAATAATCACAGTTTGACCAGTATGGGTCCATGGAAACCAGTATCTTTGATGTTGCCAATGATAGTAAATACTGCTGCTGTTGTGAAACCTTCATGATGTCATTTTTTGATTTTGATTTTTTCATTAAAATAAGATTTTGGCCTGAGGAGTTTCTGACTCTTTGAGCGTATGCCTTGAAAAATCAGTGGGATGAACTCAAAAAATGCGTAGCAATCAAGCTAAAACAAGGCTTTTGTGAATGTTGACATTTCGGAGTATTTGAGTGGAATCCAGTCAAAATGTCACAATAGAATCAGGTGCATCAGGCTAACTCTAATAATAATATTATTGTATACAACATATGAGACTGAGACTAATAATATAATTTAAATATTGTTATTGGTAGTATTAGTAACTGATGTAGTTGTGTTGGTTATTATCAGTGTTTTGGTGGTTGTTTTTTCTGTATAGTAGCAGTTCTAAATGTTGTGGCAGCAAATGGCCTGTAATACCAGAGATGATTTTTATGACTGTGTGAACACGTGAGAGGCCATTACTGAACGCTCTCTTCTCTTCTTTCAGTTCTCTGTGTCCTGCCATCTACGGCCATCTGGTGAGTTACACATTACATGGCACTGAGAAGGATTTACTAATAGGCTTTTCATTACTGACTGCAAATGAGATTGGGATTACAGATTACACATGAGTTGGTGGATTACAGGTTTGCCCTGGTACACTGAACAGTCAAATCATTCATATCCAATGAATAAAACGTTTCCTGTCGTCTCACTTTGTCAAACATGTTTCAGTTTGCCTGTTAATTTGACATTAAGGATCGATTGTAGATCAAACAGCCACAGCCCGTACAGACAGGACTGATACAGTGAAATAAAACTGTTCTCTTTGGACAGTATGAGGCTTTGAAATGACAAACTTCAACCAGCCGTCCCAGCTCTTGGCTCACCACACCAATATTTAGGGTTTGAAATGACTCTAAGTATCAAGGTAATGAGCTAATGTCCTGTGCGTCCCTAGCTGGTGAAAGCTGGCCTTGCCTTGGCCCTGTTTGGAGGCAGACAGAAACAGATGGGCCGAAACAGCATCCCTGTCAGAGGAGACCCACACATCCTGGTGGTGGGAGACCCCGGGCTGGGCAAGAGCCAGATGTTACAGGTAGCACTGAATAAACATTACACACTTGAAAGTGATCATGAACTCAGGTACACCTCATTCATGTTATCACAGCTTTTATACAATCATTGCTAATGTGCACAGTTTCTGAAGCCGTATTTGCCCTTTGAACCAGTTTCAGAGTGTATTGTGCATGCTTGTGAGTGTGTTTTTTTGTGTGTGTGTAGGCAGTTTGTAATGTGGCTCCCAGAGGGATCTACGTGTGCGGCAACAGCACCAGCACCTCAGGTAAACAGTAGTCTGTAAATTATGTATTTATGATAATTATGCTGATTATTCTCTGCACAGATATGCAGATCTGTTACAATATAATGACGCAGCCAAATGCTCGTCGTGGCTGGTAAATTTTGCTACTCAGCCAGCCGCTTTGTGAGTAAACAACCATCATCCAGAGGTTCTTAAAGTTAGAGCTCCCTGGTGGACAATGAATTGTGCAATCCTCCAGCTAATGGAAGAAAAAGATGGCTGTCATGCACTATGATAGTTTCTCCCCAAGGACCATGTCAGTGCCCCACAGGGCTTAGAGATTATTGTGTACGTTTCTGTTCATCTCAGTACCACTGTCTACCTGCTCCCTTTTCACTAAAAAGTCTTATTGTGTCTGTGTTGTGTGCCAGTGTCACTAAGACAAACTCCTGTAGAATAATTTCTGTACCGGCTCGGGCTCTGAATAACACATGAGGTTTCCTTTCTGCAGGCCTGACAGTGAGTTTATCCAGAGACCCGGCATCAGGGGATTACGCTTTGGAGGCTGGAGCCTTGGTACTGGCTGACCAAGGTAGGCAGGTGTTTTACTGTGCATGTGACCTTTGGTTTCTCTCATTTGTATGAATTTGTCACGAGAACCTGTGATAATTTACAGTCAGCGCAGCGGTGTCCGTCCTGGGACCACATGAGTTTAATAAGTTGGTCTTTCATTGGAGACTGAAGATCAATGTGTGAGTTTGTTTGAAAGGGAGAGGATAAAGTACTCTTTTTGGGGGGGATTAGGTTTATGCGTGTTAAAGCTGCATTAGGCAAGGTTTTAATGTAAAAATACTCCAATCTTAACAGCGCTGAGTGTGGCCACTGGCAGCTTGCTGAGCCATGTTGCACATGATTTCTGGGTTTAGTCGATCATTTCCAAACAGTTGCTTCTCACTGTCTTTTGGAGCTGCAAGCATGCAAAATGACCTCCCTGTCTTATTCTTTTTCCCCCTGTTCCTCATTCTCCATGTCATTGTCCGTCCTCTTGTCTGTCTCTGTAGGTCTGTGCTGTATTGATGAGTTTGATAAGTTGGGCAGCCAGCAGCAGGCTCTGTTAGAAGCCATGGAGCAGCAGTCTGTGAGTCTGGCCAAGGCTGGAATAGTTTCGTCTCTGCCTGCCAGGACCTCAGTCGTCGCTGCTGCAAACCCCACTGGAGGACATTACAACAGAGGCAAGACTGTCTCTGAAAATTTAAAGTAAGTCAGATGAAGAATCAGGAAGTCAGTTGGTAAAATATAGGTGATTTGTATTTACCTGTGTGTGTGTGTGTGTGTGTGTGTGTGTGTCTAGAATGGGCTCGGCTCTTCTCTCTCGCTTCGACGTGGTCTTCCTCCTCTTGGACATCCCGGAGGAGTCACATGACCGCCGCCTGTCAGAGCACGTCATGGCAACCAGGACAGGAAGAGGCGGAGCCAGCAGCGCCATGGTCACCAGGGCCAACCACAGTGAAGCAAACACCTCCCTGCTACTGGAACAATCAGACACCCCTCTGTCTGAACGACTACAGGTTAAAAAGAATCTGTCAAAAAAAAAAATCATCAATTCATAATTTGTAAATTAACAATTTACGTTCTGTTTAATTCTGACAAAGCATTTGAAAAACTAAATGCTTCAGGTAAAATGATTGTCAAATGGTTCCCTATTTGGCACTCAGAGCACTCAGAGGCAGAGAAAAAAAAAGGTTTTTGGTGCCTTCTACTCAGCAGATAATTAATAAAACCATAGACCTAACTTTAGTCAGTTCAGAAATTTATTATATAATGTCTGAATTATGTAGTATGCAGACAGATTTTGAACCCACATCACCTCATAAAACAGTTTCTATTATGCTTACATGAGATTAACACTGGAGACAGAAATCTAAATTGCAACATCTCTACACTGTTTACTGTCTTGTTAACTACCAATAGTGGCATAACATTTAAAGTTGTGAATGCAAATCCTTAAAACGAATTTACTTAGACATAGTTTGAAAAGTCCCACTTCAGACCGTTTTAGATTATCCTGCCAGTCATGATCATGTTTGTACTGTGTACATTGCAGTATACTACATTTATACAGTGTGCGTGTTTCCAGATCCACGCAGGTCAGTTTGTGGACCCCATCCCAGCATGCTTGCTGAGGAAGTACGTCAGCTACGCGCGTCAGTACGTCAATCCCTCGCTCTCCCCCGAGGCAGCGCAAACACTTCAGGATTTCTACCTGTCGCTGAGATCACAGGCACAGTCTGCCGACGCCACGCCCATCACCACACGACAACTGGAGTCTTTAATTAGACTGACTGAGGTGAGTTTGCATGAGTTATGCTGTCAGTTTATTCACCCATCACATCTTTTTCTCCAGTGTCCACACTGGTGATGGTGCCATACATCACCAAACGTCCTATTTCCCACCCCTGTCCCAATATGTATGTATGTGTGTGTGTGTGTGTGTGTGTGTGTGTGTAGGCTAGAGCCAGGTTGGAGCTCAGAGAGACGGCTACAAAGAGTGATGCTGAGGATGTGGTGGAGATTATGAAACACAGGTAAGAAGCAACAGGAGCGTCACTGCAGCTTGTCACATTATAACTCTGTTTATCATCTGGATCAGTGGCTTTGGTTTCATTCCAAAACACTATACCAAATGGACAAGAAATTATTACAACAAGATTATGTAAGCTACTTGTTTTTTATGTATTTTAACTTGTTCTAATGTTGTGAAGTGGTGCTTGCTAATTTTTAAAGTAACTTTCTAATTACATACATTTATCTCTAGCCAGGCAGACTGTCAAAGGAGATTTAGGTCCACAGAGGTCTGTGTACAATAAACACACAGTGTACAAACAGTGTGTTTATCTACCTGTGTGTATCCCTCTGTGCAGTTGGCACACATAGTCATTCAACCCAGGAACTTAAAATTCCTCAGTCTGTTGTCTGGATGTTTCTGTTTTTAGCCTGGCAGACACCTACACCTCCCTCTGTTGCCTCTTGTTTTTCATTGTTGTTTTTCTGTCTGTCTGCCTCTCTTTCTCTCTCTCTCTCTCTCTCTCTCTCTGTTTCTCTCTCGCCATCTGTCTACATATTTTTATAGTCTTGTTGATACCTTTTTAGGCAGCCTGGGGGGTTTAAATTTATATCTGCTCTGTGAATTTCAGTCCTTCCATAGATTACAATAGACCCTGCAGTTTATTTGCAGTAAACAAACTACATAGCACACATTGCAATACACTACCACAAAGCATTCACCAATAAATATGTTTCTAGTAGGGCTGTACACTTGTGTATATTCATATGTCATCATTTTGACTGAAGAATTGAAGAATATTAGCATACCAGCAGTGTTGAAAGATGATGTTTGCATATAATTGTAAGAGTGAATGTGTCAATTTTTGTAAACATCTCTTTTACCCCAATCAGTGAAGGTTAATTCAAAATAAAATAAATGATGCTGGTGTTTGTTGATATAACCTGCAAAAAGTGCTTTTCAAATTGCCAATTACAATTAATTGTGAACATGTCTAGTAAAATAATCAAGGTGACGGTTTGAACCATAATCATGCAGCCCTGGTTCACAGTGTGGTTGATCAGTGTGTAAACAGTGTGTGTCCGGTTGTGTTTTTCAGTCTGGCTGATACGTACTCAGACGGTCTCGGCGGTCTCGACTTCGAGCGCTCTCAGTTGGGGTCGGGCATGAGTCACCGCAGCACTGCGAAACGACTGGTCAACGCCCTGCACTCACACGCTCAGAGGACCAATGAGAAGCTGTTTGACCTCCAGCTGCTTCGATCAGTGGCCGACAGACTGAACATAAAGGTAACAGCACTGAGATGCACTGAAATACACATGCATACACCTGTTAGAGAGAGATGTAAACACCAAACACACATTGTAAACACAAGCACCGGGTGTGCGTGTTTGTCTGTTTATTCATGTTTTATTCCTTCCAGGTGTTGGACTTTGAAGGCCTGATCAGTTCCCTAAATGAACAGGGTTTCTTACTGAAGAGGGGACCCAAGCTGTACCAGCTACAGACTGTCTGACCACTGACAAGACAGACTAGGCAGCTGTTCATAACTACAGACCAAACAACAAGGCACGTTTTCACACTGAATGAACAGAAGGTACTGACTCTCCAAAGAGCACTGACTTATGAAACGGCAGATTGTCAGATTACAGTTCATCCTGGTGAAGAAAGGTAACCGACTACACCAGCAGACCATCTGAGTATGTCCATCTGATTTGTGACTTGCCTTGGTTCACTTCAGCTTTGGGACTTTTTGAGATGTTTGCAGTGTGATAGTAAGTTCAGAAAGGATCACTCAGCCTCATGTGGTATTAAATAAGAGGAGATAAACTGGCCTGAACAGACACTGTTCATTTATAAAGATGGAGAAGTTGTTTCAGAAAATAAAAATGGGTCTAGGTTGCTTCACCTTAATACACACCAGCCTTCAGCACACTCACAGTGCTCTCTGAAAATGTTATTCTGACCCAGTTGATTTAAGAAAACTGTACTTACATGAAATGCTATTTTTAAATGGCATGTTCTTCAGACAAACTCGAGAGACTTGTTTATTTAATGAATTTGTTAAAATTCTACTGTACAATACTGTATAACTTATAAACTTTATTTTTTGATACAGGTGAGTAAAAATATAACAGGTGCCTTAGAAATATAACATTGTTGGAAGATAATTTGTGAACAAATTCATAAGTAATTTGTTAGACTTTACCTAGCTATTGATTTAAAGAGAAAAATCATTTGTATGTACATAAAGAATTATATGTCCATATCTACAATATTCAGTTGCTTGGAAAAGATTGATTTCTTTATTGCAGTTGACTGTGTCAGCTTGTCCTCCCTCTGCAGAGTTATTACTGTTTCCTGTGCTCTCATTAGCAGGAGTGGCACCCGACTGCTAAGCAAAGGTCAACATTGAAAACTAATCATCTGGACTTGTTCCTTATTACTATCGAGTAATATTTTGACTGTCACTGCACAGTGGAATTTGATGCTTCTCAGTTCTGTTGTCTTAATGTTAATGTATCGTTTGTTTTGTACAGCCTTCCGGTTTTGGTGATCTATGTATAGAAAGCACTTTAATATCAAATTTGTCTTGGAAACGTTCATCACAAATAAATGGTACCATTACCAGTAAACTCCATTGTTTTGTTGTGTCTCATCCAATTAAGATGGGTTTGGATATTATAAAAGCAAAAGATAGATGCTTTTCTAGAATAATAAGTGGACTTGAAATAATCCTGACAGGACTGTAGTCAGTGATTTATATTAACGACGATTTCTTTCAGTCTTAGGAATATGGACAACACTTAATATATTGAATCTTATTTTAAAAAATCAGAACTGTAAATTACTGTGCTTGTTAGTTCCGATGCGTTTCTCTTTCTGCGTATACCTGTTCATATTTGTGTCTCACTGAATAAACACACTTTCAACAGTAAACCTTGGTTGACCCTGGTATAGTATGCTGCACGCTGTCAATGGAAATTTTACGACGTCATCACGTGTGTAAGTATCAGAATACGGCAACATGGCAGCCTGCTGGCCAGAGCTGCTGTTCGTTCGTTCCTGAACACCAGTAGCGAAAACTCCAACATGAAAACGGGAGCGGACAGCACGAGACCAGCAGGTCGGTAACGGAGGGTTTGAGATGTCGTTTCTGTGTTTCCGGAGCAGTCATATGTTGCTGTGCTCGCGCGGGGCCGTAGCGACTGTTCGGTGTTTGGTAGCCGCGCGTCAGGCGAGTGTGTGTCGGCTCGAGGGTGCGTCATGGCGGAATAGATACACACCTGTTTCCGAGTGCGCGAGACTGAAACCGTCCGCGCCGAATGGCTCGTGGCTCTTAAGACTCAAACTACGGAGTTCTGCGTGCACGGACACCCGCGCCTCGTGCTGGAATGGCGTCATCTCAGAGGTCAAACCGAAACTGTGGCGCGCGCACGGAACCCTGGCCCTTCACCGGGGAGGTCACGAGAGGTCGGTAGCAAGTTTCCGATCTCTGCTGTGCCTTGGGGCGAGAGGGCTGTGCAGCGGAAAACCTCAGGAGCCTCCTGAAGGGTCCACGCCAACGGACCGCAGTGAAGCCAGTCAGGTACCGGGCCACGGGCTGTTTAAATTCAAAGAGCTGGTAAGTACACAGCTGACTGCCTGTCAGTCAGTCTGTTTGTGTGTGTGTGTACACTCAGAGTACTGATTCAGATGGTACTGCCAGTATATTCACAATATTATTTCAGCCTGACTTTATAAGATCAAATGCATATAACATGATTCAGAACATATTTTATATTTCAACATTATATGGTCTGTATTAAGGTCATAACATGCTTTATAAGGGTTCTCATTCTGGCTCTGCATTATCTTAATAATCTAATCTGCTTCCTTCAGTATGAGAACCCGTGGACGATCCCTAACCTGTTGTGTGTGTGTCGGATCGTGCTGGCTCCGTTCCTGGGTTATCTCATCATCCAACAGCACTTTCACCTCAGCCTGGCTCTGTTTACACTGGCTGGAGCTACTGATTTGGTAAGACACATACACACGCACACACACACACTAAAGCACTTTCCCACTCATCTTGAGAAGGTTAAAAATTTATATCATAAGCAGCATAATCATAAGAAGCCGCTCTCAACATTTTAACACCTAACTCTTGACATTTTTGGGGGAAACGATCTTGTTTTATACATCATCATTTATCATAGGTTATAGTGATTCTTGTCAAAAGCGTAATTTACTTTAAACACTAATCAGAAGAAGAATTAGAATTTATCCAAATGAAAAAAAAAAAGTCTTTATATCCAGTGGGGTTCCAGGTCCAGACAGATAAACAAATACTGGCCAGCCAGCCAGACAAAGTGGTAATAGACCAGGAATAGAAAACAGATTCGATGATAGATGTAGCAATTCTCAGGAAGAAGGAACTTGAGAAGCTGGAAAAGCACCAAGGGCTGAAAGAGGAACCAGAGAAGATGTGGACAGTCAAAGCCAAAGTGGTTTATTCATTGTACCAGTAGCAGAAAACTTAGGGCTGCAGTGGTTCACCAGTCTTCAGTGATCTTGACCCCCTTTGTATACTTGGTCTCGGCTTGGAGTTGACTTGGACTCATCTAACGTGATCTTGAGTACAGCCATGCCAATATATTGCATTAATAACATTACCACAGTCGGATATGATAAAACTTGTACATTACATCTTTGAAAAATAAAAGAGAAAAAACAGTTCTAAACAAAATCTTGAATCTCTTCCTCTGTCTCTCTCTCTCTCTTGCTCGCTCTCTCAGTTGGACGGCTACATTGCCAGAACATGGCCCACTCAGAAGTCGGCGTTGGGCAGTGCTCTTGACCCACTGGCTGATAAGATCCTTATCAGTGTTTTATATGTCAGCCTCACCTATGCTCAGCTTATACCAGGTATTCATATTAGTGTGTGTGTGTGTGTGTCATTTTGGCTGTTGGCTAGTTTTAATTTGCTATCTTATTATATCTGACTGGACAGTTTTAGTGATGGTAATATAATAATATTGCACGGCTGTTGATTATTGATTCTGTGTGTTGTAGCTCCACTGACAGCTCTGGTGATTTCCAGAGATATTGGCCTGATAGCTGCTGTGTTCTGGGTCAGATACAAGACTGTACCTCCACCGGTAAGCCAGATTAATATGTACGCACCGTACATAAGCACACATTATACACCCACACACTGCTGTAATATAGGTCAACTACAAGACTGAAGTGCCTATGGTAAGATTCACACATACTCACTTTAAACAGACACTGTACAAACACAGTTAAGACCAAAATCTTCAACTCTGGTCCTGTAACAGTATTATTTTTTCTGATGTTTTGATGTTATTCATGATATCTTTGAAGGATAATTAATTTCTGTTAAATATGAATTGAATGAGCATATTGAATTCTGTGTTTGAGTGCCTCTCCTCGTATTTCTCTGCAGGTGACCCTCAGTAAGTTTTTTAACCCTTGCTACACCACAGCCCAACTCAAACCCACGCTCTTCAGCAAGGTGAGACACACACACACACACACACACACACACACACACACACAAAGAGCTGCTCACCGTCCTTGTGGTCTGGACTTTGAACATCATTTAGATTTGTGCGAGATAGCTGGAGATGCTGACAGGTCTTTTAGTTCTGGGAAAAATCCAAACCAGTGGAAGTGAAATGAACCAAGAAAATTAGTGTACTACATTTGATTTAAAAGTCATGCCTTGAAATTTTTGATTTGCCACTAAACTCTATATCGTTGTCAACCAACTCTGTGTGTGTGTTGTAGGTGAACACGGCCATCCAGCTCTTTCTGGTAGCAGCTTCCCTGGCAGCCCCAGTCTTCCAGTACACAGACAGCGTGCTGCTGCAGTGCCTCTGGTAAAATGCATATATTTCATGTACATACACTCATGGTTAGCTGCTCTATGCTTTTAGTTAGTTGCTATGGTAATGGTAACATCCACAATTCATCCATCTATTCATTTTTTGCTCTTAAGGAACTTTATTGAGACCAACTGTTATTTGTAAATTATGTATTTATTGGAAGCTATAATGTCAACTGTTGAGTTTGGGGAGGAATTGCAATTTGCGCATAGAGGAACTTACAATCATGAATAATATAATATAATCATATAATTTCGTTCCTGTTTTTGACCAGGAACTGAGCGTTTCACCACCAGTATATCTGACTGACTTGTGTTTAGATATTGTCATCTTGTTTGCTAGCAAATCATACTGCTTGCTCAGCTGACCAACAGTCTTGATATAAATGCTAATCTATCTAGTAGAACCTGGCGTTAGAATCAGCTTGTTACATGTTAACATCAGTTGCTAATTGCTAATTTAGTCTGCTGGCTGGTTAGTTAACTGTTGAAGCCAAAAACCAACTGTTCTCTAAGCTGACTTTTCTCAAGATACAATTTGTAATACTTTGGAGTAGAAATTGGAGTGAAAGGCAAAGACATTTTACTGTGTCACTGTAACCAATACTCAGAAATGTGCACACTCAGCCATCATAGTTGTCTCAGGATGTCTGAAGACGTGTCAAGACAGAAAACCTGCAGGTCTTGAGACGCTTTAAGACATCACCTAAATTCAAGACATTGGCAGTGGTAGATGGATTACTGGAACTACTCAAGTTGAAGCACTGTTACTTATATTCTGGATAAGCAAGTATAAGTGCTGGTGTGAAGTGCACTTAAGTTTAATGTAAAAAGTAGCTCCAGTTTTTGTTGCTTATGAAGAGCCCACATTTGTACACTGTAATAAATGTGATTTACGTAAAATTACCAACTTTATAATAATAATATAATAACATAATAATAATGTGAGTCAGTTTTATTAGTTCCTTCCACTCAGTTATATAATTTCTTTTTTGCTTGTTTGACTTTACATATAAAGATTGGAAAGGCTCTCTGCTGAGTGACCTTAAGTGCGCTTTTCAAGCAGCATTTTGATTTACTGCCACAAGAGGGAGACAAATCCTAGAAAATAAAGTTTCTTACTGCACGTTTATTTTGTATATGATGTTTTTTATTGTAGGTACACTACAGCAGTGACGACAGCAGCATCAGGCTACAGCTACTGGCACTACGGCCGCAAGACTGTCCAGGTACTAAACACCAGGTCACCATGACAACCACACCGGGAAGCACCCAGAAAGCCTAAAGGCAACAAATAGCCACGGCAGTGACACTGAGTAGCCATGGCTAATGCCAGAGGGCAGGATGTACAGCCATGTGGAGCACTGACACCAAGTAGCCGTGACAACCATAACTGTGTCACCATGACAGTGACACACGGCAACCAAGACAACAAGTGGTATACTGCAGCACTACAGGAACACCCAACAGCTCTGCCACTGGACTGGATGTGGTCAGGAGACACACACACACACACACAGATACAAACACATCAGGCAGTCTGGCAGGAGCTTCTGCTGTTGTTCTTTTTTTTTTTGTTTTTGTTTTTTTTCTGTTTTCAATCTAGAGTTTGCTATGCCAGCCTAATCATGGTCAAAAGATTGTCATTTTTGTAAACCACTGATTTATGATTAAAAAAAATAATAATCTGCTTTGGTGTATACACTGTGTGCGTGCATCTTACTTGAATGTGTGTGTACAAAGGACTAGATATCCACAGGAAAAGAAAGCCAGATGTTTAATCCCATGAGACACAAATCTGATAGTTAATCCATGTTAAATCAGCATTGAGTGTCGTCACATGGGAGGTTGTTTTTTTTCGTGCTGCCTCTCAACCTGCAGGTTGGGAACCTTTAGGGTGATCACAGGATAATTTTGGGTCGTAAGGAGATGATTTATGGGTCAGGAAAAATCATCCACTATGCAGGACCAACATGTCGTCTTGTTTCACAGAGAGCATTCATGTTCCTCGTCCACCTGCAACAAGCGATTAAATGGTTAGATTCTACAGAGCATTCAAACTACCATCTTATACAGGTCCCACCATTTTGCTTTTTACTCTGCATATGGCTGCCATCATTTTAGGATGAACAGCAACAAACTCCAGTGCTAATTTCCTCCAAGTTGAAGATCAAAAGATCAACGAGTTAGAGTTTAGCTGTAGGCTGAGGTAGGCCTTTTCTGTCTCTGAATCTCCTATGGAGGTTGTATTTGGTGCTTTTTGTCCGGGGTAGCAGCTAGAAAGCTTCAGCACACTCGGCTGGGTAACTTTTTCTCCTCTTACACTTATTTTGCAATTTTCAGTATGACTTGGGTAATGCCATTTCATCACTCACTGCGTGCCAACTACAGCTGGGCTTGTGGTAGTTGTTTTGTATCGCCTTGTGTGGACTGTCTATTCATTATTTCTTCAATGAATAATTCAGTAGTGAAGTTCCAGGATGAGATCCATTACTGAAACAAATTGAGACCTACTTTCATAAAATGACAATTAGCACAAAATTCAAAATAAATTCCCCAACTTTTACAAAAGGATACTAACTTAATTCCATGGCTGATAAGAGACTGAATTAGAAATATTGAATGATGAAGCTTAGACGGTGCTTTTTGCTCCCAATTGTGCATAAAAAGTTTGGAGACAAATTCGCACCTCACATAAATAATTCATTCATAATACATAAATAATACTTTTCTCTGCCTTTCTAGCACTTAGTATTGTATTACTCTCCTTTGCACATGTGCTTTACCAGGCTGTCCTTGACTAAAGGACTGATAAATATTGACCCTTGTCACTTGGCTTTACTCCTAAAAAGACAAGTTCCAGTGGTATAATCTGCACTGGAACCAAAACATACCTAATGGCCTTCAGACCACTATTACCAAAAACAGAATATGGGGAAATAACAGGGAATATGTTGCAACCTCTACATAACAAGTTCTCCAAATGCAGTGGCTCTAAGGTAGCACTTACAGCACAGAGTATATAAATTATTTCACAGACTATTACTAAACCAAATTGTATTTTCACACACTAGTTATCATGGTCTAAGTGAAACTGAATTAGTTTTAGCTCATATGACAAAAACAACAAAACAAAGCTTTCTTGACAAAAGATGCAGACATTTGTTATTGCCATGATTTTAATCCTTTCATAGACTTGCAGCTTAATCACTAGAGCTCTGTATTACCTTCTGCGTTACATACTGTACACCTCAGAGGTCTGACTTGCAGTGCTGGGTCATGTTGAAGTGAACGTTTGAGGCTACCTAATGTAAAGCCTCTTTCAGCCACAAGGTGGGAGAACCAGACAGAAGCTGTAAAGATATTTTCCTACCAAATGTCCAACATAGCGGAGGCCTTGTCCACCATCATCACTGCTTTTTTAAAGGACGCAGCATGAAGACTTGTAAAGGAAATCATAGTATTATATCTTGTGCTGGATTAAACAGACATACCAGTCTGCCCAGATATTTGGCAGATATATTGGATTTCTGTTCAGTATCAGGTCATGAGAAGTCTTGTTGCGCACTGCCAAGATAATAGTGGTTCCTCCCTGACTCAGCTACATAGAGTCTGTAAAATCTGCAATGATTTTTTGCAAATATTTTTTTCCTTGTTTAATAATTATTTTGATGATTAATTTTTCCTTTAAAGGCTGTAATTAAATCGATGCACTGGGTTGTCCTGCTCTGAAGAGGTGCTAACCTTAAAAGAATTTCATCAGTCTCAGAGGAGTTTTACTGTCCATGATGGTCTAAATGCTCTTCCCTGCACTTTGATTAGATAAAATACTGGGGGAAAACATTGAATCCTTATCATTTTTTCCATGTAAAAGTTGAACCTTCAATCTTACAATTCTAATGTACTAAGGGAAACTAAGGGAAGTTCAACAAATAAATGTTTTTCGGTTTTTAATTGAGATCATGAGCTGGAAGAACCTGCCGAGGACTCCTAACGCTTGGGCAGATTATTTTTTGTGATGGAGGCGGGAGCAGCTAGTTTTGCCTTCGCAGATTTCCAGAACCCACAGACGAGCTGAATCACATTAACAAGGACAAAGTTTTGCATCTATATGCTTATCTCAGCATAGCCCTCGGGCTCCTGCTAACTGACGTGTCAAGCGAGAGGATCTTTTCCGTTCCTGAGCTAAAGAAAGCTTAATGCTGCTCTGCAATGCCACAGGAGAAACCCTCACCTATATTGAGCATAACAAGACTGCTGGACATTGTCAGAGCATAGGATAACGCCACAGTCAGCAGGCTGTTAATAATCTAAATGTATGTGGAAGCAAAAATTCATGTTGCAGAATTAAATTAAAACTTGATGTTTAAGAAATCCCCTTTGGAGGATTTGAGGCCATTTGGGGCTCTAACAATGGTCAAAAAGAGCTCTAAATAAACTTGAAATTCGAATAATGTGTTTTGGCCTGAAGACTGCAGGGAATGCAAGGGTGTTTTTTGTTTTAGGAGGCAAGTGGAATGAGAAAGATGTAGGAGGTCCCATGGGTGCCGGCATTATGGAACACCTTATGGGGCAAAAACCATCTTGCAAAACACTTGTCAACACCGCCATTTATTACCTCTTAACATGGTATAAACATACACATTGAAGTGGGACTATTGTCCATGTGATTGCGTCTTCAACAACTTGAGCCAGTGCTCTTCCTTATATTTGCTTTTGGCTTTTCAAATGAGAAATGAAAATGAGTATTATTTTAACAAAAATACGCATGGGTGCTTACATGCCATGTGCTCAACTCTACCTAATGAAATGCAACACCATTGGCAGAAGTATTTGAAGACACTTCAAAGCGTATCTTTATACCATGTTAAGAGGTACTTAATGTCTATGTTGACAAGTATTTTGCCCTGTTTGCCCTCCATACTGCATTGCCATTGAGTTCAGCCGCTGTTGTCAGGGCGGTGTTGGAAAGACTGATGGGTCTGCCGTGACACCCAGGGTGTGCTCGATGTATATCTATAGCTACAGCAGTAAACCTGTAGGTGTTTTCCAGGCGTTGCGCAGCTCGGTGGAATCAGTGACTTTCAAGCTGTCCGCAGGCGGCTCCGGGGTGTGACTGTACGCATCGTAGGCACAGCGGCTCTTCATGCTGCCAGAGGTTTCGAGCCAAACTTCACTTCAAACTTGACTGGTTACGAAACCCACTGAATCAGAGTCCTTATACATACCACAGTCCTTAACACATGCGCGCACGCACATGCACACATCCATATGGATACAATAGTCACACAGACACATGCACACTTGCACACTTGCGTCTTTCTGGTCCTGAAATAGCTTCAGCCTCCCACTCTCCCTTATATAAGCTCCCAGCACAGTGATCTGCTGGTGGAGATTGGGGTGTGTGTGCATGTGTGTGTGTGCGCGCGTGCGTGCTTGCCTGCGTGCGAGTGCATGTGTCTGTTTGTGTGTGTGCACGTGCATGACTATCTGTCTGTGTGAGTGCCAGTGTGTGGGCAGTAGGAGTTTCTTTCTTATGTCTTCTGCGTGTGCGTTTGCGTAAGCAAATATATATGTGTGTGTGTGCTTGTGTGGAAATGCTTGTTGTGTGTCTGCCGGTAGATTTTTGCACATGCAGTAGTGTGTAGCAACTTCATCTGTAATGATATCCACTCTGAAATCATTTTTGTGGTCAAAACATTGAGGAAGTGATCTCAATATTTGCATCAAAACTGCCATAAACAGGAATTGTGGTGAGCCGTTACAGATTCATGTTACTGCTGCTTACTAGCTGTGGACACTGGACTTGCTGCATGCATGTCTTATATGTGCATGCAGCTCCACTGACCCTTCTCGAGCAGGTTCAGGTCTTTATAAATATATGTAACAGGCTGTACACAACATGTTTTAAAAGCCAGTGGCGGCCAGTGCACTTTTCTCTGGGAGGAAACATCAAGGATGGGGATGCAGGCAGGATAAACACACTGGTTGTGTTACAGGGCTGAGCCTGGACAGCCTGGAGGCAGTGGCAGAGGGGAGGATGACGAATAAACTGAGCTCCATCTTAGACAACACCTCCCTCCCACTCTGTGGTGAGTTGATGCTGCTGTGAGGCACCTGAGGCCTCCGTCTCATCCCACCAAGGTGCAGCACAGAGCACTTTATGTGCTCCTTTTTTTTTTTTTTGCCGACTGCGCAGTGCTTCCTACCCAGAAGACCCCGGCTACTGCCAATTAGGTGGGCGCGGAAGCAGGGCGCCTGTACCCTGTGATACCATCCTGAATTACTTTTCACGTTCCCATAATCTGGACTAATCATTATGGTGCGTGTTTGCACCGTTTCAGATTTGCACATATGCCTCTATATTCATATGAATCAGTACACATTTCGTATTCTGCACATATGCCGCTTCAATCCACAAATATGTTATGATTATGATAGATGCAGTTGACAGTGCTCATGCACCTTGCAGAGTCACTTTTCCATACATGTGGTGCCTCCATCTGGAGTTTTGATAAGGTGGACAGGCAGTAATGACCAAAGAAATAGAGCATGCACATCCGATAAGACATTCCCAAAATTGTATGGTAAATCAAATTCATTCTAAGTCCCATCAGGATCATGTTCCTGATGGGACTGAAAGGTTGATGAGATTTAACATCAAATTTTGGGAGCCAGTTTTAATTCTGTGTGCAGACAGGCAGGCACGTGTGCAAATGTGAGTCTCATTTCAGTTTCATATATGAGATGAATATAGTGACATTGGATTTATTATTAGTGGATGTACTGAATTAAAAAACCATGATTCTGCAGTCCTCATTTCACTAAACTGTACATATGCTGTCAGCCACAATTTTTCTCTTCCCACCACAGTTCTTGCATGTGAATTTTTTGAGCATGATGTGCAATTACAGTGAACATATTCATAACGTAGAAGATTCAACACTGCTTTTGAACTTGAATTCTGAGTCAGTTCCTTATGTTCAAGCCAAAATGTGACACAGGATGCACGGCTACACCCTTAACTGCGATCATAAATTTGGAACTGGTACCAAAATCCGACTTGCAGTATCATGGCAACATCAGTCTGTGCACATGTCTTTGCATGCATGGAAGTGTGAGAGCGTAGGAGCGTGCAGGCTGGTAAGGTGGGCATTAAAAACGTGTGTGTCAAACATACACTTACTCTGTGTGTAAAGACTGTGTGTAGTTTATGGGGTCATGATGTGGGCAGTCGGAATGCATGTTTCTTGTATCTTATAAAGTGTGTGTGTGCATATCATTTTCTTGCATGCAACTAACTGTCGGCATATGTTGGAGACTGTTCTACTATGCATGTAAGTGTGTGGGTGTGTGTGTGTGCATGTGCGTGCGTGTTCTGTAGGTATTGTGTGTGCTCTTGTGTCATATAAGAGAGCTAAAAATTGTGCACTCAAGATACTATAAAATGCTTTGGATAAAAGCACCCACTAAACGCCCTGTGTTACCAAATCCCATGATGAAAAGGGAAAGAAGAGGAGGACATTTCATTTTTTGTTTCGTGTATCAGCGTATCTCTCGGTATCAGGTAACCTGAATAAACAAAAATGTAACTTTACATTTTGAGATAAATATGTCATTAATAGTAACACTTTCAGCGTTTTCCCTTTTAAAGACCATACTGGTGTTTTAGCTCATTTACTAAAAAAATACTATGGATTTTTTAACAGATACCAGTCAACAGGTTTTGATTTTCTCAATTTCTTTTTTTTTCCCCAGGTGGTGAGGTGATAAATGTACTTTAAAATGCTCTTCTTCCAGCTGTTATTCCTGCCTGGGTGTAGAAGTCATGGACATTTGAATGTAGTAGGAACTATTTTGTGGTGGAGATGTACATTCTGACGGCAGGTTTTCAGGTGTAACAGAGGGGAATGGTGTATTCACATTGGATAAATGAAAAATACATTATATATATGATATATGGTGTCCACTTTTGCTTATCACTTCACCTCTTTGATTTCTTTGGATTTTCCAGTGAAACAGTGTTCAGCAGCTGGCTTTGAAGTCCGAGTTTCCCACCAGCACTTGAACGCACCGAAAGAAAGACACGTTCCACATCTATGCTGACATCAAACTGAATTACGGGACAGCAATGATGTCACTTTGACCAAAAAATAAACCTAAGCGGGACGTTCACTGCGATGGATGACCTACCACAAACAAGTTTCAAATCCGAATTTACTTTTGCACTGATCTGAGATGAAGGGCTACCTTGAATGCAGCAAAGCACATTCAAACATCTAAACCGTGGCGTGCTTTGGGAAATCGTCAGCAGTAATGTAAAGTCGTCATGATCTGATGGTTGGAAATTGGGCCGAAACAAGCAAAACCACTTTTATCTTCCTTTAATTTCCCTTTCAAACCAGCGATAAAACTGCATGTTTTTTGTTGCATTTTTATTCATTATTTACATCCTTTGTTGCTCTGCGGCCACTTTATGACAAACCAGTTTTATTAAAAGCACTTTGTAGATATTTTGGACTCGGTTTCATCCCGGCGTCTATTGTTAAACACAACTCATAAGGACAGATATTGCCGACATTTACAGAGCCGTGTCCTGAAATGTCCTCGTTTGCCACTTGTTCCTTTCCAGCATTATTCATACTCATTCTCACACTGTCATTTTCCGCTCTCCTATTTGAATGGACTCTGTCATGTTAGCGTTGTCGCATCTACAGAGCTGCTCAGTTCTCCCTGCTTGTTTGTCTTTTTCTTTTATCAATTTCAAATTTTTTTTTCTGCACTCAAAAAATTCTTATGTGAAACCTTCGATTTACAGGTTGGTATTTGCACAATATTCAATCTCTCCCACTCTTCTTCTATCGTTTGCAAGAGAAAACATAAAAAAATATAATGTCAACCTATACATTTAGAGATAAACATAATTATATTTGTCCCTGATTGACCTTAATCCTAGTTTGATTCACCCTACACTCATTCGCCCACTCTCACTTCCCCTTTTTCTCCTACTCTGTTATTTCTCTCCCCTGCTTCTCCTTCATCTCTCATCTCTCTTGTCTCGCTCTCTCGCTCTCTCTCTCCCTCTCCCACTCTCTTCCTTCTTTGCCTCTAGCTCTCTCTCCCTCCTCCCTCCATCTCTCTCTTTCCCCTCTCATTCCTCCCTCTCCATCCCTCCCCCATCTGTGGGAAGCTGCTGTTGTGCGCATGTCGTCGATGAGTCAATTTGTGGAGGCAGTGCACGCACGCACACACACACACACACACACACACACATACACACACACACACACACACATGTATCCTGTCTCCCACCCAGGCATCTGTTTCAGTCTGTGTCTCTGTGAGATGCAGCGCCAACAGAGGAGAGCGGGTGAGACAAAGGGAGGCAGGAGAGGAGGAAGGGAAGAAGAAGAGAGGAGGGAGAGATAAGCGGAGGGAGAGAAGACTCAGAGCAAAGAGAAACAGTAGAAAAGGAAA
>OMLF01036568.1:0-10768 GCA_900302615.1 Holocentrus rufus | reverse complement strand
CCGCCACTAGCCCCGCCCTCACCTCTACTCACATTCCCGTCCTTGAAACGACAACCACAACTCCTCAACCACTACCAGTTGATACAACCATCACCACAGAGACCTCCACACCAATGGACACATCAACCGTTGCTATGACGACCATGACACCCCTTCCCGAAACCACTGAGTCAACCACCACTGAGCCTGTAACCACAGAAACAGTCACAAGCCCCAGCACCTCTCCTACAACAGAGGAAACAACCACACCTGCCCTCTGGCCCACTGCCCCCTGTACAGTAAGTGTGTTTGTTGGAGCTAGGCCTTTAACACACAGCTGCAAAGTTCATGAACGCGCACACACATGCACGCACACCTGGGAGATAAATCTACATGTCAGTAGTCCATGTCCTGGCCTAGACTCTGACTAGACTACCCCCAGAATTCCAGAGAAGATAACACTGGAATGTGTTGGAGGATTGTAACAGTGATTCAGGGCCTTTTGACCTATATTAAACCAGATAGGTTTTACATTTTCTTTTATTTTGATTGCTACTACCTGCCTAGTTATGTGTAAATCCTCAGTGCGATACAGGACAGGACCGGATGTCACAGGATGGGGCGGGACAGGATGGGACAAAACATGATGGGATGGGATTATCAAAATTGGGAAAGGGGGTTGTTGCAGCAGCAGCACAAGTAATAGGATACAGATAGGAAAATTTTAATTTAAACATATAAATTAATTCTAAACAATTGGGCTTATATAAACAAATACAGCCAATCATTTCAACATGTTAAGTTGACGGAGTGCGAAATATGGGGAGAAGTAAATATTACGGTACCTGTATCACATTAATTAAGAGCATAACCTTAATTAATGTGACTAGTAACACTTGTGTTTACCTACTATTTCATGTCAAAATGGTTGCTCTGAAAAAAGTCTATTGTTACATACTGCCTACATACTGATACTTTACATAAAAAGGTCTATAAGTGAGATACTGAAGAAATATCTGAATTTATAGCAATAAAGCACATGATGTGATAGTGTTTCTCATTTTTATATGAAATAAAAGTGTGCCTTTTGCTCAACAGCCCCCATTCTCCTACCGTATAGACGAGTGTGCTGAGCTGATCTGTTTCAATGGAGAGCTGCTGCTCCACAACTCGTCTCTCCACTGTCGCTACAACACCACCCAGCCCCAGTGCAGTCTGCTGGGCCTGCCCGTCCTCATCAGCACAGACCCCTGCTGCCCACAGTGGCAGTGCCCTTGTAAGTACTATATATCCATTTTGTGTAATAGTTCAGTAATAGTCTGGCCCAGTGATTATGGAAATCGTCCTTTACCCAGATAACCTTGGATCTGGTCAAATGTGATTAAACAGGTTTTCTTTGTGTCCCTCAAAGCAAACTATTATCTTGCCGCATAATACATAATCACTGCAAGCAGTTCTTGTGCCTGCAAGCGTTCAGGCTCTTTTTTTCAGTGCCGCTGTGTTGAATTTTGTTGCTGTAATTGTTTACACCAGGTCGCTGCTCTGTGATGTCGGACCTGCGTGTGATTACGTTTGATGGTAACAATGTGGCTTTGTATGATAATGGCTCCTATATCCTGGTCCACCTGCCCAGGGAGACTATTATCGGCACTGTGGAGAAATGTCCGACCAGCCAGGTACCATGTAAAAGTTTAAATATGATTTGAACTCTGTGCTAATAGACCTCCGAATACTTTTAGTTGCTGTCAGTGAATTGCGTTATGCTTCCTTTGCAGAGTGTAAACATGATCAGACGGCCTGTGAGTACCATTTCCTTCCTCTGCATTATTCATCAGACCGTTGTTAAGTTTGCATCAGGGGCAAAATCTTTTATTAATGCATTTAATATCATTCTCCTCTGCCCTCCCCTCCCCTCGTTTTCTCTATTAGAGTCCTACAGGTGGGACCTCTGGTCTGTGTTTTAAGAAGCTGAACATTACTACCTCCTCCTACAGAATCATTATCAACCGACTCGACCGCACGGTGACCTTCCTTTCATTGTAATAAGAAAAGCTCTATCTCAACTCAATTAAATGTATTCACATGTAAATAATGAGTCTGCGTCTGTCTGCGTGTTTATCTGTCTCCAGGTTTCTGTGAACTACAGAGCTGCCAAGCTTCCATTCTCCCGTCAGTCTCTTTATGTGGACGACACAGGCAGCATGTACCTGATCCATACACCTGGAGGGGTCAACATACAGTGGTACCACAGCACTGGCATCATGGTGCTGCAGTACACTGCTGTCCATACTGCATCTGCGCCTACCCGAGGCTTGTGTGGTGCGCGCACACACATACACACACACACACAAACACACACACGCACACAGGCACACACACACAATCCTCCCAGGCTATGACTACATCAGCAGCAGCTTCATTCATGTAAGCACCAGCTATCAGCACCTAAAGGCCTAATGGCGAACACAGAGCATCGCTTTGGCTCAAGTGATTATGGGTTTTGACAGTTTGTAATGTTGAGAGCCATTTGATTTAATTAGAGAGCTTCACACTCACATTAGCTTGCTCTGTCTTTTACTTATGCGTTATCTATGCAGCAAGTACAGCTGCCACTCACACACATATACAAGCAAACAACACCCATGAATACATCTACACCTCTGTGGAGTCACAAAGGTGACCAGCCAGTGTGGTGACATCACCTCTGTCTGCCAGGTTGTTGTGACGGGAACCCGGCGGATGACCTGAAGCTGCCCAACGGCACAGTGGTCAGAGAGTTGGGAGACATGGTGCTCTTCCTGCAGGCCTGGAGGGTCCAAACCACCGATGAGACCGAACACACACGCAGGGTTGGAGACAACTGCACCACGGGGGACTGCTCCACCTGCCTCTCCATGCTTCGCCAGAGAGCCTTCACGCCCTGCCACACCAAGGTAGCTACACACGCAAGAGCACTTTGTTTTATAAGCTTGCACCTCATAGCAGGTATATGTTTACTTTTCCGTGACTTTGGGTTGGTTGTGCGTTTTTTAAGGTGTCTCCAGAACAGTTCTGTGACATAATGTGGGCGGGGGACCTGCACTACAAGGATCACCAGTGTGACTTCCTGGCGGCGTACGTGGCAGTCTGCTACACATACCAAGTCTGCATCAGCTGGAGACGACACAACTTCTGCCGTAAGGAGACACAGGCAAAGAAATCACTGACACGCGCGCATACACCCGTGTCAGACACGCAAACAGATGCATTTGCTTGTGTTTTTAATTTTCTCATGCATTGCTAAGTGCCTGTCATCCTGTAGCGTTGCGGTGTCCCCCTGGAAAAGAGTATCAGCCATGTGTGAGCACCTGCACCAGCCGCACCTGTCAGAACAGAGAGTACTACGAGGAGACCACCTGCTCCTACATCAGAGAGGAGTGTGTGTGCCGCAGTGGAACCATCCTGCACCGCGCCGACTCCCCTTACTGTGTAACTGAGGATCGCTGTGGTGAGTGACGAAGTGATTATGTATCTGTGGCAAAGCCTGCGCTGTCAAAGAGTCTTCCCTTGTGCTATACAGTTTTCTTTATATTGTTGAGAGTTAGAACCACCTATGGCGTGTCAGATGTCAGTGTGTTTGCTTGGCTCTGGTTTATCCAGTGTGCACGGATAACGAGGGAAACCCCCGGGCCCCTGGTGAGGTGTGGAATGGCTCTGCCCGAGGCTGCTGTCTGTACAAGTGTATGGAGAATGGCTCTGTGGTGGCTGTTGAACCAGACTGCAGCGCTGTCCCTGCCCCGCTGTGTGAGAGGGAGGGGGAGTACGTACTAGATGTGCTGGAGGAAGGAGCTTGCTGCCCTAAGAAGATCTGTGGTGAGTTTATCAGTTTAATTAACTTCTTTGACACTTGAATGATCCCAAAATGATTAACTCCCAGGAGTATCACCTGTCGTCTAAGTTTTTGTTCCATATTTACTGTTGCACATCCAATACAGTTAAACCGCTCTATAAGATATCGAAGGCGAATATGTGTGGAATTAAAGTCAGCGTCTATGTTGAAATTTTTAGAAACCCACAAGCCCATATTTTGAGTATTAAACTATCCAAAGTGTGATCAAACTGTGATTACACTAGCCTCGCACAGCCACACTCTGTTTTTGTTTCCGTTTTTCACTTCATGAAACAGAGTCTGGGCGCTGTCAGGTTTCACTGTCAGAAAAGAGGCAGGAAGCAACGGGTGTTTACAAGTGGTACAGATGATTGGATCAATCATCTGTCATTAGCTACCTCGGTTGCACTTGGGACCCTTTAAATTATCTTTTCCTCCCTTCTCCGCTTTCCCGCTTCACTCTCTATCAGAGTGCAACATGACCATCTGTGACAGCGAGGCTCCGCCCTGCGATAATGGAGACCGACTGGTGATCGGTTACAGCGCTCTGTCCTGCTGCCCTGAGTACAGATGTGGTGAGACCAAACCTTCATTTTTCTGCTCTTTGCTGTTTTCAAACATGACTTAAACTGTGCGTGTAATATGATATGTAGCTTATTCCTTTACGTTCACTAAGCACTGCTGTGTCCGGTCTCCCTCAGAGTGCGACCCCATGGCCTGTCCCCCTGTCTCTGCCCCTGAATGCAGAGAAGATCAGTTCCTAGTGGAGGTCAGAGAGGACAAATCCTGCTGCTACTCTTACCTGTGTGGTAAGGTTTAGTTGCCAATCACCTGTCATCTGTCTGTCTAAAACTTGAAGACTTCGAAATGAGGTCAGCACATCTGTCATGACACATTTATAGATCTTTCAATCCATTACAACAGCAAATCTTTTTGTTTGTCTGCGTTTTCTGTCTACACAGTGTGTGAGTCATGTATTGAGCCGGTTCCAACTTGCTCGCATGGAGAAATCCTGGCTGTGGATCTGAACACTACCAACAGCTGCTGTCCACAGTATCATTGTGGTAGGTGGTGTGAGGTGTGTGTGTGTGTGTATATATATGCATTTGTGGATGCCGTATATGTGTGTCTTCAAGGTCATGTTTATACTTTGCAATTTGCAGTGTGTGATGCCAGCTTGTGTCCTGAATCATCTGTGAGCTGCGCACCTGGTCTCTCTCTAGTTCAAACTGCCGTCCCAGGGCACTGCTGCCCGCAGCAACACTGTGGTACATGCACACACACACACACACACACACACACACACACATATATACACATTCCAATTTGTTGCTGGTGTCAATTTCTTGGTTACAGTGGTGCAAAAGTGTCGCCTTTCAGCGAAATTCCCCCCTTTTTGTCCCAGAATTGGTCATCCACATGAATCATGTAAATCTGCAATAAAAAACTGTGTGCAGGGGTGGGGGGTGGGGACTCCGCCACATCATGTCAAGCCAGGCGGGCATGCGCAGTGTGTTATGTTGAACATTAAAACCATCTCACTGTCAGTATCACGTGCACTCGCGTGGAGGCAAGCTGCTTTTCATGCTGATCACCAAGTGGAGTGTTGTTTTAGCCTTACAACTCGTTTCTGCTCTGCCTTACGAAATGAAACTTGTGACTTGCTGTGACTGCAGAGATGCAAGCACAAGCACACAAGACACATACACACACAAGACATAAAAGTAGGTTCACCCTCCATATCACCCAACCCCGAAAAAATAAAAAAGGTGTCACCTTTTCACCTTTGTGTGTGTGTGTATACTGGCCCTCACCAGTTTGCACCACTGTGTTTAGCTGTTTAGTTTTGAGTGAAAGTGAAAATGAGAAAAGATTATGTATGCATGTGCATATATAATCTTCTCACTACTTCTCTCTTTAACTTTCTCTGCATCTCGCTCAGAATGCCAATGTGAGGACAGCTCTCTCCCTGTCTGTCAGGTGGTAAGTCAGCAAATGAAAGCTGCATCACAAATCATTCTCTAAGCAAGTCTTTGTTGGAGGGAAACAAAAGCTAGTTAAGTCAGTATTCCAGCGTTCTGTCTTCTCTCAGGGGGAAGCGCTGGTGGAGATCCCAGACAGCAGCACCAACTGTGGCTGCCCTCGGCATACATGCCGTACGTGTAATACATGCACAAAAATGCCCACCCGCCCACACACACACACACACACACATACATATACATACTGTACTTGAGAAAAGTGTACCAAAAGACTTAGGCATTGTTTCTTCCACTGCATGTTACTCCATGTTCCTTTGCACTTCCAAATCACAGAAAAACCTATATAGTTAGTATTATGTAGAGGATGATTACTGATCCTATGCCATGTGTGTATGTTTGTATGTGTGATGTTTGTGTGTGTGTATAGAGAAGGCGGAGGTGTGTGTATTCCAGGGGATAACAGTGCTGGGCCCAGGCCAGTCTCTGGTTCAGTACTTTGAGGGAGAGCTGTGTTACACCGTCCATTGCCTGAATCACAAAGACCCAGACACCGGCTTCTACACCATGGACATTTCCTCTGTCAACTGCTCCCAGAAATGTGGACCAGTATGTATGCTGCATGGTTTGTTCGACGAGAATATTTGATTCTGAAAAGCATGCTTTGTCTGATGGCTGCTTTCATGTATATTTTTTTTGTCATCCATTCATCTTCCATACAGTCCTATCCTCTATTTATCTTCTTTCTCTCCCCTTTTTCACCTCATCTTTGTAGCACCAGGTGTATGTCGTGTCCACCGACCCTCAGGTGTGCTGCGGCTCCTGTAAAAACGTCTCCTGTACTTTCACCAACGACAACGGAACCGCAGAACTTTTCACTGTAAGGAGAAACACGTTTTCATCCATACGTGGTCAGTTCTCCTTTTTGAGATCAGTATCAATTGTGTATGTGTGTGTGTGCGTGTGTGTGTGTGTTTGTAGGCAGGGAGTTCCTGGGTGGATAACTGCACACGTTACGACTGTATGGAAACAGCAGTGGGAGCGGTGGTCCTCGCCTCTGGGGTGGTTTGCCCACCTTTCAATGACACAGAGTGTATTCAGGTCAGGACCTCTACCTGTGCTGAACATTTTTGGACTCCTGTTTTAGACCTCTGCTTTGTGTTTTCAGTGAACTTTATTGTCACATCCTCTGCTTTTGTTACAGAATGGCGGCGTGGTTCAGAGTTATGTGGACGGCTGCTGCAGGACATGTGAGTCCCAATAAGTCTTAGATGCTTCTTGTAACGCTTTCAGCTGTCAATCAGAGGGGTGAGCGCCTTGTTGCCTGGCAGTGGATGGGCTTAATGGCTGAGTGGTTGGGGGTGTGGCCTGTTGTAGAGGGTGGAGTTAAAGCCTGTTGTTGGCCTAATCACTACATTTCGCAGAATCCCTTGCTTTCACGGTTTGTCCCCAGATCTTCCGTTGACATACTGGAGAGTTCAGATACAAGTAATGAAGTCATGAAATAATGAATGGAATTATTAAAAAATAAATATAAAGAAGGATAAAACATAATAAAACATGATTGTACTACAACATTTAATGGTAGAGTCAATACTAAGTTGATACATAACCTCCATAACTTCTGCTTTAAGGTGATGGTCTGTGTACTGTTCTTCGTGTCTACTTTACAAAATGATAGTTAGGAATGAGACATTAGTGAGTTGGGTGAATTATACCTTTTAAATGCATTAATAAATATATAATGGTGACATTTTCTCTCTCTGTGGATTTGGCATTGCAGCCTCGCCCGCTTGCCTGCTTTAGCAGCGACCTTGCAGTTTGGCCAATCGGGGTGCTCCATGGTGAGCATTTGACCAATGAGGATGTGAGATGGTGCAGGGGTTAGAGTTTGCCCTGCTGAGCTGCTCTTTGTAGTACATCAAATGACTGAATCCTTTGGCTGGCCGCCCAGAGTGACCCCAAAAAACAAAGAGAAATCTGTGTGCATGCCAGCTGCACTGATTCCATCCTCTGTGTGTTTGTGTGTGAATTTTAAACTGTGTTTTCTAAACCAATCGTAACCTTGTGTGTGTGTTCTCCTGGCGTTCCTTTAACCGGACGGATGCGGTCCTGATGATGCTCCCAGGTTCTGGAGTGGGGGTTTTACCGTTTACCGTTAATCCTGTAACCCCCACTGGTAGTACTAACTGTGACACAGGTACCACCATCTTGCACTTTTCGCATTCACAATCATTCTCTGGCATCCTGACATTCACTGAGTCATTCACTTTTCAGCTTTCTGTGTGTGTGTGTGTGTGTGTGTGTGTCTGTGTGCGCGGCGGTGCGTGTGCATGTCTGTGTCTGTCTGTCTCTCAGCATTTCCTGCTTTTCTTTTGGTTAAGCCCTAAATTATACCATAACATTATGAACAACGTTTAACTTTGCATAATTCTCTAGCGCAAAACCTTTTTATATGTGTCTATATATGATGTTAAACCAAGATGAAAGCCTTGACCAAATAAAAGTATTTTAACCAAGTGTGAGGCAGAATAAGCTCCAGTATATAACTCAGTGGTCTTTTGAGAAGAAGCTAGACACTGTCTTAGTGTTCTCAAAAAACATTCCAATCCTACATGGCATTCCTTTGACCAGCTCTGATTGGTTAAAAAGTAAGGTCAAGTTTAGGTCAGTAGCCAATAGGAGAGCTGGATCTCTGGCATGAGAACTGCGCCCCCCGTCACCCAGCTGTCAATCAAAGTGAGCCCCTACTGCTGGGCAACAAAGAGGCCTGCTCAATAGGCCTTTCAGGGTGTGTGAGTGGCAGGCCTCTGTGGCAAATGATGAAATGATCAAAGTGTGTATGTTTGTGCGTGCCTCGTGATGTTTTCTGGTGGTAAAAGGTCTGGTGTGTTAATAATGTGGTTAATATGTTGTGTGTGTCTCCTATGTTGAGGGTGCTGTGTATGTGGAGTTATTTCTGAGCGTTACTCTGTGTGTACATCTTATTCTGTGTGAACATGTATATAGGTAAAGAGGATGGTAAGACATGCAAGCGTGTGGCCATCCGCACAACCATTCGGAAAGACGACTGCAGGAGCAATGCACCGGTGAGAGAGAGAGAGAGAGAAAGAGAGAGAATGGAATGGGGTTTAGGATGGGAGAGTTTAAGAAATTATTTACAGAAAAAACGATCAAAAAACTCATACCATTGTGAATTCTCCTCTCCCATCTTCACCCTCTCCCCCTTCTCTTACAGGTGACAGTGTATTCTTGCGATGGGAAATGTCCGTCTGCCACTATATTCAACTTCAACATCAACAGTCACGCCAGGTTCTGTAAGTGCTGCCGCGAGAGTGGACTGCAAACCCGTTCGATCACGCTCTTCTGCTCACGCAATGCCACAGTCGTGGACTACAACTTCCAAGAGCCTCTGGATTGCACGTGCCAGTGGAACTAGATGGAGAGCTCAGACAGATGAAGAATGAGTGAGAAGAAGAGATTTGGGATGTATGAATAGGAGGAGGGGGACAGGAGGTGATGAGGATTGTACAGTACTTATGAATAAGCATGAAAAACAGCCATGATCCATTTTGTGTGTATCATTATAGTACATTTTACAGCACTGACCATGAGTCATAGTTGCAACGGAGAGACATAATATATAACAGAGCGACATAAGTGGGAGATTGTTTTCACCTAGTCATGTCTGCACTCCAGACATTATTATCTTTCAGACCTGCTGTGCCAACCCAGTCAGCTCTCTAGTGCTTTCCACTGATGCTAGGATGCCATTAGCCTACTATCCTACTGTATATGAACACTTTATATCACTTTGTTGCAGCTTATTGAGGCCATTGTTTCATTTTTATATCTGCAATTGCGTGCAAACTATGTATATGCATTTTGGGTCGTTCTAGCAGAACAATATAGCTTTTGTACAAATGAAAGTTTTATGTAATGCTTTGTTCCCTTAGGGAGGTTTAATCAGTTACTAATATGTGATCCGTGCCTTTTATTGCAGTATCTGTATTTTGAAATAGGATAGGCGAATAAAAGATTCAACAGTGTCTTTGTTTGTCTGGAGATTGTAAGACTTCATGTTCTACAGTGACTGCAGTTGTTAATATGCTGCAGAGCTTCAGTTTGCACTATGGAAAGACAACGCTGTATGTGGTCCCATGACCTGCAATGTCTCCTTCACACGCACTCCTCCAATTCATCATTTTCTCCCGCACTAACACACACACACACACACACACACACATGCACATTCCTGATTCAGCATCTTCAGTGTTGACATGTGTTTGTGTTTCACCTCTGCAAGGATATTGCTGTGTGGGAGTCACTTCTTAATAACAGAACCCCCTCGCTGGAGTCGGCTCTACGTCTGTCAATCATTTCTCCCTTTCACATTCTTCGCATTCCACACGGGCCAGTGCTTCCACCCCACCCCATTTCCAATCCGCACGCGCGCACATAACCCACCACTGAAATTTGATCAACAATTTGGATCCATTTGCACACGACAGGGGTAGAGGAGCGTATTAAGGCGAGATCTTAAATGGGTTGCCTGGCTGACTAGAGGTGTGGAACTAGTGACTTTGTCATCAGAGCACGTCTCAATTTCTCACAAAGCCTCGGTCTCATCTCTCATCCCTCCTTGCTCCCCTTCACTATGCCCCACATCCCCAGTCTCCCCACCTCTCCTCTCCTGAGGAGCTCAGCTTTGGAGTGGCTGTGTGCCCAGGTTGCCATGGTGACCTGCTCTTATCCCAACAAAGAGCGAGAACAAATCGGGTCGGAGGCAAACGTGCACAGTCTCTCTCTCTCTCTCTCTCTCTCTCTCTCTCTCTCTCTCTCTCTAATAAGTCCATTCTGTTTCACAAATGTCCCACTCAGTGTGGAATTTAGAATTTTTGCATTCTATTCATTCATCCTCACTTAAGCCTGGAATTCCTAA
>OMLF01036563.1:31362-45613 GCA_900302615.1 Holocentrus rufus | reverse complement strand
TATATATATATATATATATATATATATATATATTTTATATATTTTTGGAGACCTTTGGCTGGCAACACCTGGCACTTCCAATTTGAGGTGTGAGGTTGAGGTAGAGGGCTGTAAATCACCAGGCTTTGGGCCTCGAGGCAGCTAAGGGCTGCCTGCCTCTTGATCCCATATACCTCTCATTGCGAGGGCAGGGACGACACAAGAGACTACAGGTCTGGAATAGCAAAAACTCAAGTGTGCATTATTATATTCTTGTTGATGAAAAATATGCCTTGATGCTCCTCAAGGGATTTCCGAAGTTACAGCTCTGTGGTGTTTCACAAGCCTTCGGTGTGTGCAAGTGTGTGTGTGTGTGTGTGTGTGTGTATTACACAGAGGAATGTGGTGCAGGGTAAACCAAACCTATCCAACATTTTATTTGCAAAACACAGTTTACCCACATTTTTTACACTGACATACATATTAATGCTTTCAAACTGAGTAGTATAGACCATGGTAAGTAGTAAAAGTGATGTAAGCAATAAGATGATACTGCATGGTCTTTTAAGGAATGTAAAACATAAATGTGTGCTTTTCTGATTTTTGTTTACAATGGTGCCCTATGATAATCACATATTCTACCCAAGTTTTAATATTACCAATACGCTACCGGTTTTACACTTTTACTAGGATATAGGTATAGATACATGCATGAGTTATATTTGTGTGTTTGTGTGTGTGAGTTGCATTTCACTGATCGGTTCTTCTGCATTAAAGCCAAATGATGAAGAGAAAAATGCTAAAAGAACGTCTCCATCTGAGGTTTGATAAGTCATCTTGCGGATGGTATAGGCAAACACTCGTTGTATTTCTGCATGTGTGTGTGCAGGCATGTTTGTGATGTATAAAGGAGATAAGAGCACGTACAGGAGGCCCATCAGCTCCAGGTAATCCAGCCAACCCCGACCTGCCCTGAGGTCCCTGGACACAGACAGAGACAAACAAACAGTGTCAGAGGTACGAGGCAAACAACTTCCACAACACAGGCAAATGTAGGATATAAAGCTACCTGCAACTGATTCACTGACAATTTTAACATAAAAAGTGAACCCCTCAACAGCAGTTCATTCCTGAATTAATTTCACTAATGGTAACTGTGAAACTATAAATAGACACAGTTAAAAAAAGAACGCCTGGAAATTAATTGCTTAGGGACATGGAGTCCATCTGTGTTTAGTAGAGCAGATAGGATGCAGACTGTACTACTAACCCTTCTCTGTATTCACCTGAGAGGCAGAGCTAAAAACAAACCTGTCATTGCAAGTTCAAAAAATACAACCTCTAATAACTGGAATTAAGACCTTTTTTATACTTTTTAAGGCTTTAAATTTAGATGATTAAGGATTATTTCAAACTTAGATTACCCATTGGTACCCAGTTAAATGTGGAAAAGTGAAAATATAGCAGTTTTGGCATGCATCAGTATTTTGTCATTCTAGTCCTGTTCAGCTAATCAATAATGCCTTCCAAATGAGCTGTACATGCTAAATATGAAACTTGAATCAAAAGATTTAAAATTGTGTAGAAAAGTAGTCAGAGAAAAGAGGAACTTACTTTTTCACCGGGCGGTCCGATGGGGCCTTGAGGACCAGGAAGACCCTATCAGACAGAGACATATAGAGACAGAAATAAGGGTCTGTTCCCATGGCAACCACAAGCGAGTGAGCGCGCACGCACACACACAAACTAGCTGAAGAAACTGAGAAGTTTGCTGGAGTTGTAAATAGTTGAGTTGGTGAAGGAATGTTAAGCTTGTGTGTGTGTGTGTGTGTGTGTGTGTGTGTGTGTGTGTGTGTGTGTGTGTGTGGCAGGGTAATTTGAGGCACTGAAGCTTACTGCTACAGGTGTGGCAGCCTTGCAGGAATTCCACCAACATGAATGAGATGCTTTCAGATAGATCCCTGAACCCTTAAACAACCCCTCCCAAGGAAAACCCTCAAAAATATTCAAGAAAAATATGTGTGGGAGAGTGTGCGTGCGTGTGTGTGTGTGCATTTGTGTGTTCATGTGTGCAGAGGGACGAGGCAGAGTCAAAATGCAAATGATCATCTATCTTCTGATTTGATGCAGCGATTTGAACTTTGGGAAAATGTGAGCGTCCAACGCTGTCATTTATGCTGACAAAGACAAACAAATATCACACAGTATTGTGACAGCGCATGACAATGATGCTGTTTAACTGTGTGCTTAATTCATCAGAAGTATCTCTACCTCACGTGATGTAAAACAACGAATCTCAAAGTAAACATTCAGTGTGTGTGTAGAGTTTGCACTGCTGCTGGATAATATTTGCAGGAATAAGCCTGTGGCCACTTTAGGGCATTTACAACTCATAGTGAATGCATTCCTATCCTATACCCTGTCTTGTCATGGATGGAGAGACAGTGTGTGCTTGATTCAGTCACCTGTGTCCCGGGGATACCCTGCTGACCGGGTGGGCCTGGCTCTCCTTGTGGCCCCTGAGAAAAGAAAAAAGACGGGAACTGTTAGCGATGCAACAAAACAGTTGCTAGTCCAACACAGGCCTCAGCTCTGTCACTTTGTCTACACAGCTCACTGGACATAATTAAAGAGGCGCCACGCAGCCTGCTGCTGATCAGTAAGATACATTACATCGGCATTAGATTGTGAATCTAGTTTTATAGTCAAGTGGCCACAGTGACAGGTGGATTCAGAATTTCATTTCTACAACAGAAGTGACTGACTGAATTGAATAGGTTACCTGCTAAAGGTGTGGAAAAAGTGCTGACAAACTTACTGAACCAGCCGCAGATAAAATTAAGGCAAAATCCAGATACTTTCACACTGTGAGATATTAATCTGTGATGTTCACTGCATTCCACCACTTTGTGATGATGTGTTGCAATTTTTTTGTGTCAACCTGCCTCATCTACAAGTTCTCCATAGTAAGAGCAAAAAGGCAGTTTTCTCCAACTAAGAAAGAGTGTCGTACCCCGTTACTCAAAACACACATCTTATGGCTGCATTGCATTCTGGTCTATTGAGGCCACCAGAGGCCTCTCTGTCTCTGCTAAGATGGATTTCTCCCTGAATGACTGTTGAACGTTGGTGCAACATGGTGAGTCTAGAAAGACATTCTTGCCCTCTAGAGTCTGACACCAAAACCAATATTTTAGATCGATGAAACATTTCCCGCAATCAAACTTCAATATTTTGCTGCCCTGGAAATATCTCAGTGTGCCGTCCTGTCATCTACATTCAGCCAATTATCAACAGGAATAAAAAAATACATCAAACAAAGGAAAGGACCGAGGAATGATACATCAACAGATACATCATCAATAGTTCTTAAGCTATTATGTGTTTAACAGTGTTAAGGTGTTTTAGAGTGAATTCTCCCTTAAAACCAGAATTTTTTAGTGCCTGTTGTTCATTTCAAGCCCTGAACGTAGCTCATAGCTCACTTTGTGATAACTTTACAACATGGCATTAAAGGCAGGGACATGGATTGAGGCTGGATCCTCTCCTGCCTTTTCAAATGACCACTGGGACTCCTCTCCTTCTCAGGCCCTCTGAGCTGCAGGGCTGACCTTTGACCTCACAGCTGTGCATCTAAAAGACATTTTTACAGCCTCACCTAAACAGTGCAATGCCACAGAATTGCCATCTATAGTTCGGACAGCCTTCAAAGGTAAGTCAACGCTGTCCTGAAGCTCTACACCTTCCAACATTTTCATTTCAGGCGGCTTACTGAGAGGAAATTGTGTCCGTACCATGTTTCCTTTGGGACCTGGAGGCCCGTCCACGCCAGCAACACCCTGCAGAGACCCCAAACAGTCAGATTAGGTTCTTTCATACGTTGTATCATTTTCAGAAAGTGATGTCAGACAAAGAGATGGCATAGATACGTACAGGCTGTCCAGTGGGGCCTGGAGGACCACGAGGTCCCAGCAGACCACGAGGACCCTATAAACAAAGAGAGGGAACAAGTCAAAGTAAAGTTTTAGCTTCCTCTCACCCTGCTAATTAACAGTGTTCAGAAGGGCAATCCTGCCCCCTAGTGGACAGAGCTGTGAATTTGAGCTGAGAGTTTCACGCTTATCAAATAGGGTTTTAAATGCAAAACTTGTAGGGCAAGCTTAAACAGGATCTTGGTGACGTTTGGTGATGAATCACAACCAATAGCAAACAAGCCTTACACTCTCTCCAGCCAATCCCCTGGGCCCGATCTCTCCATCCTCGCCCTAGGAGGGGAAAAGACAAAAGTCAGTGTCAGTTCAATAAAGTCTACAAAGGATTGGACTGGACTCAACCAAGCTGTTCACATCTGATATGGTGGATATAATGAAGCTAATCACATATTGTGTTACTGATCAATACTACCCTGGTTGTCTATGGGAAGACCGTGAATTGATTCTAATTATCAGATTTTGACCAGATGCCACAAAAGTATGCATGCATATGTTCTATTATAATTCTGTTCATAATTTTTATTATTGTTCCATCCTGGGTTTTGATTGGCAGTTTTAGTGTCATGTGGTATAAATGTTGTTTTGGAGGTTTTTACAAGGATAACACTGAAAACACATAGAATTTTTTTTTAAATGATCAAATGTCAAGATATTGAAAATTGTCAGAAATATATGACTTTGCCAACTTTAGACAAAAAGATATTAGTATTGGTATCAGGTTTCAGAGTCCAATATTAGTCAAAGCCAGCACTGGAGCTGAGTGAGAACACATTCTTACATGCAGCAGTAGCCTGCGGGTGTAGTTCATTGCAGGGGAGGGGAAGGTTACAGACAAACCCTCCTTCCCAGTTCATAGCCTCCACCTGCACATGGGGATAGCTACCACTGCCTGGGGGCCGAGCTGGCTGACCACAGCTGATGTAACTCAGGCAGTGGTGCTGCAGCTCGGCCGACCGTGTCAGGTGACTGCAGGTTAAGGTTGTCAGTGAAGGATAGAAGTCAAAGTAGGAAGGAACTTACTCTTTGTCCGTCCTCTCCTGGGGCACCTGGGGGTCCAGATGGTCCTGGCTCTCCCTGAAAAGAAATCGATCAATAATTTCATTCAGATTCAGGTACTGTAGATTTCTCATTTTATGACTTGGCTCAGCTTCAGAGATGGAGCTGGCCAGACCTTGAAATTGAAATTGTCACTTGTGCATGATTTTATGACCCTTTTATGACCCTTGGTGTATTCCTTTTTATGTCCTAATTTTCTTTCCTGTATCCTGGTACTATTTGCTGCTGTAAAAACCCAATATAAAGTTTCACCTTATCTTACACTCTTTTTCTTACACCCTTCCCCCAAAGGTTTCTACAAGCCGAAGCAAATTATATTGGGGTGAGAGTGAGTCATGGAGCCATACTATAGAGGATGCAGTATACTGCAAACTCACACACAGACCTGCTAAGAAACTAAGACACAATTTTGTTGTTTTGTTGTTTGTCCTCCACAACTCATTCATAGTTCTCAGTCTGTTATCTTCACTGTGACCCACTCAAAGAGACCAGGAATATATTTGGAAAATTAGAAAAACAGTTAATGAGGCTACCTCGCTTCAAGGCAACAATGTCGTTGAATGGTTCCAGGTTTTCTGCTTAATGCAGACACACTAGTGGTATGAAACAAAACAACAACCTCTTATCCACTTACTCCCCACATTTCTATCAAATTTGTCCATCAGATTATTCAGTCATCATGTTGGAATTTAAGGAGCTTAATAGACGTTATGATTTCATATTGATACTGAAATTCTAAGCCCCTCCGAATGGAGCCAAATGTTTCATTAGGTCCAAAACTTTACTTATCTAAAAAGATACCCAGCCCTTTCCTAAATCCAGCTACCAATTAATCTCTGATGACAGAGGGATTTTACTTTATGCCAGTTTTGTGTCTTATCACATGAAGCATCAGTGTTTCGTAAGCTTAAAGACATCCACCTAGAGTTGTTCCTCAACCACACAATACTCTATTGTTCATGAGGACTCCTTCAAATACTAGTCCATTATTACTTTCTATGTACAAATCTCACAGAAACTCAAATTCAGTGGCGTCTCCTATGATAAATGATACTGTATTGAGAGAAATATTGGTCTGAGAACATCACAAATTAAAAACCAAATTACAAGTAGTACAATGTGATGGGGTCAAGGCTTTTTCTCTCATTTTTTCAAATTTTAAAAAGAAAACTTTACATACAAGTTCAGCTACAGAAAAGGTACCTAAACATTTATAGAAAATGGGTCACAGCAACAGCGACATTTTTAAAAGATGATCACTAAACCAGTCTCTCAGCCTAATCACCTTACAGTACACCCCAAAAAGATTTTTTCATGCTTTTTGTTTTCTTTTTCTTTTGAGGTGGGATGCTTTCAAAATGCCTTTTATAGTTTTCCTCTATCCTCCATGCAGGTTTTTTTTTTTCCTGGAGTTGCATCATTTGACAGTATATGCTCAAATGAATACACTCTCATCTTCTACTCACCCTATGTCCCTTTTCACCAGGCAGTCCAGGTAGTCCATCAAAACCTCGGTCACCCTGTGGGGAAAAACAGTGGCTGATGTCTTACAAGATTATCCAACAACAAACTGTATCTAAGGTCCAGTCTGATGTGGACATGGAGGACTGTGGGATGTGATGCTATACCTTGGAGCCTGGCTCTCCTGGCATCCCACGGGCCCCATCGGCTCCGGCACGACCCTGACAAACACAAACAGAAAAACGCGACGTGAAATTCAAAGCACAGCAGAATCAGAAATGAATGTGGACTCGGAGCTAAACTGCCCTTGAAAGTCCTGCGAATTTAAAAATCAAACCAGCACCAGGCCTGCTGATGTTAAGTTGACAAATCTTAGTGGTACAAATTCAGTCTTTATTTGCCATTATGCAATGCAAACGTATTATTTTGCAATTGAATCTCCATAGTTCAGCCTCTCCTCTGGTCTCTTCAGGTGTTCTGTTTGTTTTTGTGCAGGTTTGGAGTGAGAAAGGTAGAGAGAGGGAGATACAAAGGCAGGTTCAGCTCCATTTTGCATCAGTTTTACAACCTGACACTCAAACAAGCATTTCTCTTTCTCTCTAATACTTCACATTTTGGTCCATGAATCAAGGCTACATTGCTAATTTGCCTGCTATTGGTCTATATTTATTAGTATCCAATCAGGTTAAGTCATTTGGCCTGGTGGAGTAACTGCACCGTGACACTAATTGTGTCCCACATCCGCAGCCAGTTTTCCTATTTTGGCATTTTCAGACGGATTAGCTGCTTGGCCATTGATCCGGGGATCGGAGGCAGCGCAGGCCTTTAAGCACATATCAAGCGATTGTTTGTTGGATTGGGAATAAGCCTCCCAGCGTTTGTGCCGTCAGCCCACACACACAAACAAGCACAACGAGCTTGCTCACACAGCAGCACACAACAGACAAACACATACACAGAAGCACACAGAGGCATGTGAGCTCACTCACACACACAAACACACCTACACAGCATTGTGAGCGGACCAGGTCATTGAGTTCACTCACCCTCTTGCCAGCTTTTCCAATTTGTCCTGCAGGCCCTTGGACACCCCGGGGACCCTGTGCAGACACATGAGGACCACTTAGTGACCACCAACTCTCTGACTATCCAGGGATCTGGTGTTACAAAAGCTTGCAAGAGCCATTTTCATATCAATCAGCATGTCAGTTCTTTCTCACCTGAGGGCCGGGGTCTCCACTTTCACCTTTCAGTCCAGTAGGGCCGGGAAGACCCTAAAGAGAGGAGGCACAAAGCGAACACGGACACATTAAATTCAAGTGGTTGGATGTGCAGTCTAATTTAACAAAAAGGGGGTAAAAAGGCAAAAAGTCTAAAGTAAACAGCAGATGGCGATGTTTAGCTAACTAGGAATGTTCTTTGTCTCTATTCTCTGTATGTATATTCTTTCTTTTACAGATGCATAAAGCTATGAGGTACTCAAATGAAGGAAATGAAAGACTTTATCATTTAGATTCTTGCAAACTACTATTTCAAAGGTGATTTGGCATGTGTTGCTGATAGTATGTTGTGTGTTCATGCAACATGCATAGACAACACTGCAGATTTACATGGTGCTATTTTTAGCATCATTAAGTGTCAGCTATCAGCTTACAATAATAGGTTCGTGAAACTCTGGTCACACAGTATTAACATCTGAAGCTTAAATTAAAAGACATGGTTGCGTATTAACATAACTGGATACCCTTTGGCATATACTTAAGTCTAAAAATGCTGTTGCTAAATTGTGGGTCTAGGCAGAGATATGGGTATAGAATCTGTCTGCAGACGGCAATGCATTCAAAGCTGGTAATTTGACAATTACAGACAGACATTTTAGAATCGTAAAATAGCTCAACTGTCTGAAAAGCCGGGTTTTCAACATGTACTCACTTAAGGAGGGAGAACATTTTGGAAAGGTACTTTTGGAACAAGTAAAAGTCCTCAAATTCCTTATCGTGTTGGCTGCTTTTGGTATCTACTCTGTTGTATTATTTCAGATCATTATCCTGGTCTTTAGCCAGTGAAGGGCAGATTTTACAGAGGGTAATTCTTCCATGTCTTTTGTAGGGCTTTTTCCTGCAGATAAATAGTGGATCGTGTATCAACAAGCCCAGGGAGAAAGGGGGAGGGGGGCTGACAAGAGAATGACTGTGAAATTTTCTTGGCAGCTGGAAGCACCTAGATAGTAACAGAGAAACAGTGTGGTCACCGAGCCACCTAGGGGTGCAGGAGCAATGTTTGAGTAAGTAAATTGGCTTTTGGAGTTTGTGTCTTAAGAGAAATCCACTAAAATATTAAGACAACATACACTTTTTTTTTCACACAATATAGCGAGGATGTGGAAAGAACTTTACTTTAACATGAATGATAAAAGCCCATAGAGTAACATCTCTGATATCCTGTCATTTCTCATGCCTTTCACATTCTGCTGTGTGTCTGAGAATTTCAATGAAAAATACAATGGGTATGCATGCACGGGTAAGCAGGAGCCGAATGTAGGTTGAACCACAAAGACAGCAAAGGCCTAAATCCACCCCTCTGTTTATTCACTCGGGTTTTGTGTTTTCTTGGAGGGGGAGTGTTTGTGGGGATATGTGTTTGGTAGGAAAGAAAACCAACAACACTGAGACTCACCACTGGCCCCGATCTTCCTGTCAGACCCATTGGCCCGGGAGGTCCCCTCATAGCCAGCTGCAGGGCAACACACACATGAAAGAAGGTAAACTTACACTCCATAAAGTAAGTATTGGGGTAAAGAAAAGAACCTGTACATCAATGCTGTAAATATGCATTACTTCAAGTTGAACAGTCAGGATCTAGTTTGTTAAAGTGTTGACATTTTATTACCCAACACTCTGTGGTATTAATCATTTTCTATGTGAACCTGTCACTTCTTTCAAATCTCATTTCAGCGCACTTTGCACACTGTTACTGTTTCTGTACACATGCTTCTTCCATCTGTTAATGATGATCCAAACATCCAAATCCGTGTTATCTGCAGCTATATATCAAATATACATGATAAGGTGATAAATGATAGGGTGTATGTTTTTCTTTTATAGATTTTACACATCTTGACACTTTATGTACATGATATGTAATGCCTTCTGTTGACCTGATAATGTGAATATGATGCAACTTTTGCACTCCTTTATTAGACAGCACATCATGTATGAATATTTTTATGGATTTTTTTTACACCTATTGATATCCTAAAAGTCATTTTATTCTGCAATTATTTTTGCTTTGCGTGAGCATGTTCTACTGCAATCTCACACTTTTTATTGAGAGACTGAGCTTAACATGTAGTGGTTAATTGATGCTTGCATTATGTTTAATATCTTTCTTTGCTGTATCCCATTACTATTTTCTGCAGCAACAACCAACTGCCCCCCACCCCCTCCCCAATATGTACAAACCATACTGCACACTCACTTATAATTCTCCACTTAACCTTTGGTTTCATGTGGTGTTTGTGGGTTTAACAAAAGTGGGATGTCATGCTGAAGTTAGTAGTACTGCTACAAATCAAGGCCAAACCAAATTTTTCTCCTTCTAACACACCCATTTCCCACACAAACATACACACACACACGCACACTTTCTACACCTGCTAGTCTAGCCCACCCGCAGGTCGTGTGCCCCCTGTAGTATTTTTAACAGTCTCTCTCCACTGTCCATCTGTTCAAAGTGGCTTTTTTATGTTGCTCTCCAGCCCGCTCGGCATGTTTTCTTTTAGCTCTGCAAGGCCAAAGAAAAGCTCACACACACACACACACACACAGTGTCTACTCCGTCACACCCCTCCTTTCCTCTTACAGCTGTGTGTGTATGGGTGGGGGTGGGAGACATCAGAGCCATTTGGCTAGTCACTGGCTTGCTTACAGTAATGTCCTGCTCTACTTACCCTGGCTTGGGAGAGGATGGCCTGGGCTTGGGCTTCCTGGGCCGATACAACAGGACCCTTCTCACCATCTCCACCAAAGCGGAACTGTTGCACACACACACACACACACACACACGCAGATACACACAGACATAAACATATGAAGAAATTTAATTGAAGGTGGACAATCTGTTCACCCATACCTATCACGCATTCCTGTTCTGTGCAAAATGCAGCTTATTTTTGGCTTATAGCAGGGTTGTTAACATGGGATGCCCCAAGGATCCGGGGGCCCCAGAGGTTTCCCAACAAAGTGTGGAAAAGTTACATTTCACTATATTTTTAATTCACTAGAAATGATCCCAATTAGGCAATGCACAGGAATGACTATTCTGTTTGTAGGTTGAACTCTCACTACCATAATCTCCCCACCTACAATATAGACAGTTTTGCAATTCAGTACTTAAATAAACAAAATCTTCCTATACTGGGATAATGAAATGAAAACCTTGTTTTGAAAGGATTTAACAAAATCAGATATTTGGAGATTGAATCCACAACATAACACATGATAGTATTAATGAAGTGTAGTATTAATGTTGCATCATTCTGGGCACTCACCGGCAGCATCAGCATGGTACCAGGGGGCCCTGGTAAACCATCAGCACCAGGCAGACCAGCACGACCAGGGGGACCCTGGGATAGATGGCAGAGAATCACACATTAAGAAAACTGAAGATCAACTGTATCATGTTACAGACAGAAAAAACAATGAGAAAAAAAGGCAGGATGTAGTTGTACTTCCTCTTCCTCCTCCTCAATATCATCATCATTACTCAAAGGAAAGGGAGTGATTATTTCTTTCTTGATGGCTTGGTGTGTAATCTGGAATGTCTGCATGTTTCATGTGAACCAGTACAGCTAAATTAATGAATTACTCAAGTCTACACCAAAGCCTTACTGCCTGGCATTTCCTGTTGGGTTTCCTATTCCTCTCATCCACCCTTGTTCTGTTTTTTTAGGGTGTAACAACATTTACATCTGAGCTGAATTATAAGAGTTTATGATAGGCTATAGAAAGTTAATCACTGGCGTGCAAATGACTGCCGTGCAAATGACTGGGCTGGTGGGGATTGCCCCTGCCCTGCCTGGGGGCTGCTGGGAGGTCTGCTAATTTAAAGTCCATAGTGTTATAGCTAAAGAAACCTGCTGTATATACATCACATGACAAAAACAAGATCTCTGCTGGTAGCAGGCATGTCATGCATGGTTATTGGGTGATGGGACTCTAGATACTCTAGATAGATATAAAAAAAAAAAAGTGTAACCCAGTGTAGACATGCTATAGCTAATTTGAAATGCTATTTTCAATGCTGACTATATACACACTCAAACGTAAAATAGGATGAAAGTATAAACTGAAAATGCCAAAAAGTTTGCAAAGGTTTGCAGTTTGTAGAATTTATGAAATGTCCCTTAACAAGGAGCATGGAATGGAGTATGAGGCTTGCTTATGGATAATTTAATTTTTTGTAAAGAAAGCTCTCTGAACATATAGACCCACTTTCTAGGCTCTAGGCTTTTAGGTTTTACAGGTTTCTGTGCAAAAGATTGATGAGGATATCTATAAGAAAACCTCAATATATTTGTAAACACACTCATCACTTGATTCGATTATCGTTTGATTTTCCATTAAAAAAAAAAACAAAAAAAACAATGGGACAAATACATTTTTTAAGCAAATTTATGTGAGAATCTGTAAGATTTTGCTCATGGAGTCAGTGTCACATTTGTAATGCTTTTAATGTAATTTCTACATGTAACATGTCAGTGAAGTGGATGGAAACATAAATAATCCCCCCCACCCCACACACACACACAGAGTACATAATGGAGGTGGGCTCTTGGTTTAATCAACATGCACTCCACGCCCTCCTCCAGCAGACACAGACTAGTCCTGTCTGTCTGTAAGCCATGCCACTGTCCCCGGTCCAAAACCAACATCCTCTTCCCTGAATGCAAGCATGTGTGCGTGCTTGTATGTGTGTGTGTTTGTTTCTGTGTGGGTGTGTTACACACACACACACACAGAGGGAGAGATTCTGATGAGATATGGTCTAAACCCAGCACAAATATCATTCATCTTCTTTTTAATTGTGAACTTCACGAGTTAAGCCATGGGAATTTACTCTCATCTCACTCATCCATCATTGCATCTAAAATAATCCCTCCCTGGCTGGGATGTTTTAAAGTTAAACTATCAATGCCACGTTATATACACCCACACAAAGGAAGTTTCAAACCAAAATGACTCAAAGAATCCGTAGATGGCATGATGTACTTGTATGATGCACTAATGGCAGTTTTATGTAGCAGACTGCTAAAAAATACTTTACACAAAAAAACCTAAAAATAGCATACTGTTTTGAACTAGCAGGTACTACTTTATCTACTTTCATAGAGAGTGAGGATGGTGGAGATGAGTGACTGCACAACTAAAAATCATTGCATGGTGCATGAACACATGGCTGCTCATCTAAATTTATTTAATGGATCTGCTGTTGTTAAAACCAAGCAAATATCCAAATAGGCTACTCGTCTACATTCAGGCAGTTTCAGCTAAAAATACTCAAGGATGGACTGGGATAAGAAATTAAAATCGACAATGGAATTTTGCCATTCAATTATCTTGGTATTTTGGAAAATGTTATTTTGGATTAATTAATAAAGACACTGTCTGGTACAGACGTATTAAGATCTATGTCTTTAATTTGTATACACCCACAAGTCAAAATTATGTATTTCCATGCTTGACAGATGCAAGCAGCTCCAGCAGAAGTAGACCAGAGTTGCACAAAGAACAGAACGGCGGAGACAACAATCTACCAGGGACACGTGGATGATTTTGATGTCTATGTTCTCATCACTTAACAGGTAAGTTAACCTCTTATTGTATTTCTTTTAAAAGCCTTTAAATACCTTGATTAAAATGGGCTGGCTGCTGAATAATCCTGTGACAAAATGTGTAACATTTCCGGCGGTGAAATGACACACTTGGGTTTAAGTCATCAAGATGAGATGCTGATGTGTGTGTAATTGGTTTAATGCATCTCTCATACACAAATGCTGTACCTGACTCACAACACCAGACATTAAGTAGACCACTACATTAGGGGAAATCAATCTTAGGTCATTGGCTTTACAGTGGTGCATTTTCTAGACCAGTGGTTTTCAAAGTGGGGTCTGTGGACCATCAAGAGTCTTTAAGTCTTTCAAACGGTCCCCAAGAAAATGAGTAATATTTCATTATCATATAGTTTATGTCACTGGAAATTACTCCATCTAAAGAATGTCAATCATAGTAAATCACAGTTTCACTCTTTCCATTATATCCCCAAGCACAGTGTCAAATTTATGTTCATCTATATTTAATCTCAACTCAACAAAAACCTTCCCATATTAGTCTTTGGGATAAATTCCAATAAAATGGAGGTCTGTGGCCTAAAGGCAGGTTCCATACCTCCTCCCAAGAGTAATATTCAAGCCCTTTTCAAGCACTTTCAAGGTAGCGAAAATTTACAGACTCTCAAGGCCTTTATCGTCTAATCTAAATTGTTACTTTAGATGTACTTATGAAAAATAAAGTTTAAAGAATTCTTTTATACTCACAGCAATCAATGCACATTGTCACTTAATTTTTTTACCAGCTGTTCATATGAGCTTTGATTGTAGTTTTGGTCAGGATTATTTAATGTTTGCTCATTTCTAGAGTGCGGGATTGTTTCAAATATAACTTTTTTTTTTTTTTTTTTTTTTTTTTTTTAATGGGGGGTTT
>OMLF01036563.1:20930-31342 GCA_900302615.1 Holocentrus rufus | reverse complement strand
ATTACTCCATCTAAAGAATGTCAATCATAGTAAATCATAGTTTTACTCTTTCCATTATATCCCCGAGTACAGTGTCAAATTTATGTTCATCTATATTTAATCTCAACTCAACAAAAACCTTCCCATATTAGTCTTTGAGATAAATTCTAATCAAATGGAGGTTCATATGAGCTTTGATTGTAGTTTTGGTCAGGATTATTTAATGTTTGCTCATTTCTAGAGTGCGTGATTGTTTCAAATATAATTTTTTTTTTTTACATGAGTGATTGTGTAGATAAAACACCAGATTATGTTGAAAATCAAGCATTTTTCAAGGAGTGTATTTGAATTCAACCATATTCCTAACCTTGAACATGTAACAATTCAAATATAGCATTTTCCAAACTTCCAAGACTTTGTATGAACCCTCTACCGGGTATTTACAGTAGGGGTCCCCAATCTGAAAATAGTGATACTCCCTGCTCTATACAACTGATAGTTGCGCTCATTCCTCCACTCTCTCTTTTGTAAGGACACACATTTGTCAGGAAAAGGAAATTCTCTTTCCCTGACCAGTAGTTTTCCTCCTTGCATTTTGAGACATGTATGAGCGCACATGTACCAACACAATGCATGCACACTGAGAGCTGCAGCTAATTCAAGGCATAAATAGCAACTTACCCTGTCGCCAGGATCTCCAGCGGCGCCTGGGGGTCCTTGTAGACCTGAGGGACCTGGAAGACCCTAAAGGAGACAAAGCCAGGTCAGCAGGCTGCTGTCATGCAAGTTCACACAATGCTGACTGCAATGGTTCACAGCAGGCTTAGGTGGAAAACACTGACAATTCTCAGCTCTTTTCTTTTTTTCCTTTTTTTTTTTTTTTTTTTGAACAAAATACTCACAGCTGGGCCAGGGGGGCCTGGGGGGCCTTCAATCAGCATGCCCTTGAAAAGAACAAGCATTGGTTCAAAATACAGAGCCACAAATCACAGTTTATTTAAGGTGCTATACAATTTACAGCAACTTCAAGAGCAAAAACTTGCACAACTGGCGCTGAAAACACAGGATTTCAACAGTCTTGTCATGTGATATTGATGACATCATTTGAACAGGTCAGCATTGGGTTTTGGGGCCTTACAGGTTCAATCACAGCGGGCTCGCCCTTTTCACCCTTCTGGCCGAAGGCTCCTCCAGCACCAGCAACCTGGAGTTACAAAGTGAGCACAGAGGTGAGACTCTTCACACAGCAGCTTTAGTCCACAGATGGATGAATAGCACTGATGAGCAGTTCTGAATGAGGAGGCAGTGCAGCGAGTGAAAAGAATATGCACTGCATAAGAAAAGGATGTTTGTGAGCGCTGGAATCACCACAAATGAAATATCAGTGGATATCATCTTCTCTGTTACAGCTATTTTTTTCAGAGGCAGAGAGTGAAAACAGGATAAGATGAAGTGAGATAAAAGGTATGGAACTAAACAGGCAAAATGTTAGTGGTGATAAGTGAAAATGGACCTCTACACTGTGTGCTTGAAATGGAGCAGTGCTGTCATTGCTTTCCCATTGTGCAGTTAAGTTGTAGGGTGACTGAACACGACACAACATGACACCAACAGGCTGGTGCTGACATGCAAAAACTCCCAGAGTATCGGCATTCAAAAACTACTGATACCAGCCGGGTACCGGTCTTCTTCTTTCCCATCCTTTGGCCGCTAATGATGAAGAGGACAAGAGGAAAGAACTGTGACTTTCTCTTTTTTTTTGGAGCTGTGATCAGTAAGAGGGAATTGGTTGAACTGCTTTGTGTGTGTGGGTGTATGTGTGTGTGTGTGGTGGGAGGAGTTGGGAACAAGGTTTGGTTTGGGTTTGTGTGGGGTTGTGTAGGGGTGAGTGAGGAATCCATACAGTAGATCTTTACTGGATCCGTGCATGCATGTGTGTGTGTATGTATGTGTGTGTGTGTGTGTGTGTCTAGGGGAGGCAGTGGGATTGTCTCCATACCACAGCTGTCAATCATTAAATCACCAATCACCCACCCGGTGACACAGCAGCAGGACAGCAAGACATTTACACAGTGGTGAGAGTTGCCTCCACACACAACATGACAATGACACATTCCCCATGCCAAGAGGCCGACTAGCGAGGCATGCACTGGAAGAGAGAGAGAGTCCATGACACACAGAGTCCACGACAGTCCATGCACACACACCCCTCGGCTGACCAGGTGGGAGTGCGATACTTACGGTGCTCTCCGAGACGTCGGTTTCGGCGGCAACCCCAGGCCCCACCTCATCATCATAGTTTGCCGTGGGGTTGGGCAGGGCCGCGCCATACTCATCATACGCCCCATAATCATACACCCGCCTGTCAACCTCGCCCAAGTCATACTCCTTTAGGTCATACTCCTTAAAGTCGTATGCCTCTGCTCCTGTGTCCACGTTGCCGACCGTTTCTGGGACAACGGTGGGCTCCTGACCAATGGGAGCGGCCTCAGTGACACTGCCACCAACGACAACTTCCTCCTCCACAGCCTTTTAGGTGTTACCCAAGCAAGGCAGGGTAAGGGTGAGCAACCAAGGAAATAGGGATATTAGTTAAGCAGTTACAGCAAAATAAATAAATAAATAAAAAAAAGTTCTGATGTTATCAGAGCTTGGCAGATTGCAAATTAATTCAGCATGATTTATAGAATGAAATATCTAGAGAATAGCAATGGTAACACTTTATTTATCCCCCAAAGTAATAATCTAGAATCTGGAAAACGTTTTATTTCTCTTAGATATCAAACAGCAATGAAACATCTACTTAATGTGGTAAAGTTTAGGAATACAAATAATTTAGGTACAGCTAACTCTTGAACTATTGCTTATAATTGACTATCTGCATAAATAAATCTAAAAGAGGTATAGAGTTGTGATTCCATCATACTGTATACTATTTATTGAAGTAGTATAAGTTCTGATGAATCATGGACTCAAGAACTGCAGTGTCATCTCTGATACTGTCCAGTCTGCAGTGTTGCCTGCAGTTTCCCTCTGCTCAGTAAGAATCACAGGTCGACCGTACAAGACAAAGGAATGAATAAATAAAGTGTTACCGTTATGATTGAATGAAATCATCAGCTCTGACATTCAAATGATAATCAACCATACACATCAAAGACAGACTTGATGGTGTCTCTGCCCTTTTTCTTTACCATCATACAACCGTACATGATGTACTGATATGTAGAACAGTAAAGAAAGAAATAGATGAAGCATGTCTGAAATGACACGAGAGGCATTTTTTTATGAATGTCAAATCAATCAGCAAAATGTAGCCAAGTGCAGATTTACAAAGTGTATCAAGGTATGTAGAATTAAAATCATAATTTGTTGGCCAGGTAATTTGAGAGAGTTTCTTGATTCAGCCACCAACTGTGAGTTTATAACATTTACCAGTGATACACTCTGTATTTGGCACAGCTACTACCAACATGGCACAAATTATTATTTCAAAGATGGATTTAGCTTCAGAGGACCACAAGATGGATGTAATTATACAATTTAAGTGTTGTTGCTCCATCATGTTGGATTATACATTCATGGTTGCCTGTGTAATAAAATCCACTTTGGCAAACATGATGGTAGACAATGCAAGTTCATAGTTGGCTGTGAGGAGATGTTGGCCTTATTGATCATAGTTCTTTTAGAGGTAATTAGCAGAACTAGTGATCCAAACCAGGCTAATGATTCTCTTCCTGCCAAATGAACAAACTGCAATATCGTTTACTGTCAATGACACTGGCTGAGACAGGCTCTGCTCTTATTGTACCTGTGTAAAATCAATCGTGGGTAAGGCTGCAAGCGTTATAAACTATATAGCTTGTATGAGTAATTAAAGTACATGCATAAGTACTCCTTGAAGCAAACCAAATGTGACTTTGACAATTAAAGGCTTGTGATCCTATCTGTCTTGTGGAGCACCGTCTCTGAACATACACGAGTCTTAGGAAACTTATTTTTGGCCCTTGTTAATTGCATACATACTGCTTCACTGAAGTCTTGTGTGGTTCTTATTAGAAGAGAGGCCACACACACCCGCCTGCTTCTCAGAGGAAAAAAACTTCCCTGTCTAATCATAATGTTACATTAAGGACATGTGCATGAGATATGTTCTTTGCATATTTCTCAGACTCATTTTACCCCAGACAGCCCAAACTGCTACACACATCAAACATATGGTTGCTCCAGCTGACAGACCATACTTTAGGTTAAGCTGTGCCTATTTATGTCAGAAGTACTGCATGTTCTGGTGAAACTATGTTCTCAACTGACGGTGCAAATACTGTGCATCGGGAAAAAAAAAAGGTGCAGCCTTAGCCCAAATTGAATGAAATGACAGAAAGCTATGTATGACCTACAGTGTCCACCAAAAGAGTTTCTAAGCATGCTTTGGAGCATCCCCAGAAAACACACAGTTTATACAGAGTAACTGGTGGATTGTAGCTTTCTGACATTTAACACATCCTCTGTCCATCAGTTTTGCCACCAAACAAAGTCTCAATATGTGAAAAGACACATCAATTGCTTTGAATGGTTGTGTCTTTGCCATTTCATACCAGGTACTTCCTTGGGTTATGTCGTCGTGGCTCAAATTCCCCCCAAACACCTAACAGCTTTCTTTTAAAGTAGAGGAAAGTGAAGATGGAAATTACCTCATTGGGTCCGCCTGTGGCAATGGGAGACTGAGACTGAGTACCATCTACAGTTCCGTAGTCACTGTCAGTATAGTACTCTCCTTCTACATTGTTTAGCTGAGTCATGTTGAAAAAAGGAAAGAAGAATAAAAGGGAGGGTTAACACAGAGGCACACAACAGAGGTTATTCGCTTGGGGGTCCTCTCAAGCTGACTACAGACTCCACTACTTCTACAGAGAAGGGGTTAAGTAGTTCTCAGTCGGCCATCATAGATTTTTCCTGAAGACGGGAAGATCTTGATGGGATTTGATCTTTTCTTTACTTGTATGTTTACCCTAGCATTGCCTCTGGGTCGTGCTGGCGCTGTGGCCTGGTAGGCAGGCATCTGTCGCTTCTTCTTAACGGCAAACTTTTTAGCTGGTGATTTTTTGGCGGCCAAAAACTTTAAGGGCTTGGCCTTAGTTTTACTGAGGGACTTTCTGGTCCTCTTCTTTTTCATGGAGACACTACGTTTCTTTCTCTGGAAGAGGTTGTGGTAACAAACAACACCGAGACAAACATGGAACATTTAAAAGTGGAAATGATTAAAGTGACAAAAAAAGAGGAGAATTATTTGGGATGTATGGGTCAATCTGACACAGATGCACAAACAAAACACAGAGAGGTTGTGCCTTTCAGCAACTCTTTAGAACTATTACACTGTAATAAAACAGCCAAGGTGATTAAATTGCTTTTGCTGTGGTTCCTAAAAGGTAGAATAAAATGTTGCTGTGCTCTAATGATGTAAACAATAGTTTTAAAGACATGCTGGAATGCAACCAAATGCTTAAAGCAGATGACATTCATCCAGTGAGAGAAGGCAGCAGCCTCATAGCAGACACAAGGTGGGATAAGAGTGAGTATGTTTACATGTACACTAATAAATTTGGCTTAACCTGAATAAGGCAATAGTAGTAGGCATAACCTGGTTAATAACACTTAGACTTTGCTCAATCTATCCATTTATTAGGGATTATGAATTCCTTGGTCAGATTTTTGTTTTTTTTTTTGTTTCTTTTTGTTTTCAAACTGCCCATGTGAAAGCTCACTAGACCCAAACCTTGATGTTATATCTATAAAGCAAACAACATAGCACAAATTCAATGGAGTGATGAATGGCAGACCAATTAATAAATGAGTCCATGTAAGGGGGTAATTAAAGATATCATGTTACTTCAAACCAGGGAATTGTAAATAAAATAAAATACTGCCTCATGCTGGTTATTCCCTGTAGTCAGGACACTGGTGTGCAAGTAAACATTCTCACCGAGACACGCAGACAGCACACAAGACAAACTGAAGGCGGGGTACTGACAAAAACAGACATCACATAACAAACAGGTCTTTTTCTTTATTTTCCTTTTTTCCATTTACCTGAGGCTCTGAAAACTCATCAGTTGGAACGGTGTCTGTGGCTCCCTCAGAGTAATCATAGAACTGAGAGTAATCTAAATCATCAGTAGTGTACTGAAGAGGTTGAGAGAGAGAGAAAGAGGATGAGGATTCAGCATTAGCATTAGCATTCAGCACGCAGAGCGCTTTCTTTGACTGCAAGAGGATGATACATAAATATCATCCTGTTCATGCTTGTTCAGATCATTAAAGCTCCAATAATCAAATCTGCAAAGAGACTCTTAAGACTCAACTGACAAACACTTATGTAATTTAATGGCTGGGACTAAATGGTTTCCATCATCAGCCTGAGTCAAGAACAAATTATGTGCTTATGCCATACCTTTGTCAGTTAAATCTCAAGAGTCTTCATTTGTGTGATAATAATTACTGCAGCTAAAAAGCTAAAAAATATATATATTCCAATTATTTATGGCAAACTGTTAGAGTGAGGTATTGTGCTCAAAATATGATCAAAATTACTTCTATCTGCTGAAACATTATTATGTTAAAGTCATAAGTATGAGCAACAGAAAAAGTTTAGAGGTTGAAGTGTTGCTCATAGTGCATTGAAAGACCTTATAAGCACAATGAGACATTACTGTGAGTGCACTGTTAATATTATTGCTACAGCATTATATAAGATGCTAACAAAGCACATAATGTAACTCCTGTCATAATGCATTACAATCCAGGTACATTGGTGATGATAATGTGTGAATTGTGCATATGCTTAAAATATGATGATGATGCATTTATGAGACCTAACAAACTGCTGTAAATAGGAGAAACCAAGTGTTACTAAATTAGATAATTAGCTAAATTTGGACAAAAACAAGTAAACAAGTTAAGAAACCCCCCATCACTATAACATGTGCGTTTTGGCCTACAGACATGTAAACAGGTGGGGTGTTTAAAAGCTCATAAAATTGGGGCGAACATCAGGAAAACCTCAGAGACAAAAATACCAGCTGCATTTGGAGGGATATCATCATGGAACTTTCTTACTGCTAGCATGTAAATTATATCCTTTGGGACTTCTAAGGTCAGCAAGATTAAAAGGGTTTGATTTATTGAAAGTGTTCCTTCTTGTACTTCTGATTATTCTTTCTCATTTTGTTTCATCATGTAAGACTAAAGTGTGACTGCTCCTTATCAAGGTAGTTTCGCAGTGAATACTGCACAAAAGAATATAATTTTATCCTCGAGGAATCGCAGGAGATAAATCCAAACTTGAGCTGTAAAAGTTTATCACTTCATGCTGCAACTTGGAAGTGAAGTCTGAACCTGCCCATGTGCTTGACTGATGAAAAATGATGAAGTGTGGAATTTGGGCATTTCTCTGTTTCCAATTATCAAATTAATCAAAGATGGTTGGTTCTCAGTAAATGGCAGGGACATTGCAAGCTGGCCTCAGACTTGCGTACATGACAATTTTACTCTCCTCCAAATAATCAGCTTTTATATATGCATATATATACTTTTCTAGGCAAATAGGAAGCAATGGATAACTTAACATTTTGCTACATGAAGAGTGACTCCTGGTCATTTCCCCTTTTTCTACTCATAAGCATCACCATCATATGCAAAACAGGTTAATGGGCTCCTCTATTGCATCTTTAAATATAAAAAAGACACAGAAAGATGGAGACAGAAAGAGAAGGACAGCCCTATCAGCTTCTATGTGGCTAAATTACAAGCTCACTTTATATTGGGATTAATGCAAACCAAACAGCCAGGTACTCCCACTTCAATCAGTAACCAAAGCTGTCCTGATATTTACACTTTAATGACACACACGTTGACACAATATTACACTTCCCGCAGCAAGGAAAAGGTCTCCTGACATGAAAATTCTGAAATTCTGCTATTTATGAAGTTCATAGTCATAGCTGCATTTGTTTAGGGAATGAGCCTTGGCTATGCAGGGTGAATGTCATTGTTATTTACTAGGTCTAATCTACCACCCTGTGCTATACCTCTTAACTTATTCTGAATAATACTTACCAATAATAACAATACTTAATAATGGTACTTAGCCAATTAGCTTATTAAATGCCTCATACTTGTGCCAGTTCTGTGAAATTGCGACAGATGCACCTCTAGTCTCTCCTTTCTATCTTTTCGTCTTTGGTATCTTTTCTTAACTTGGCCCTTAATCTGAATAATACATCGTGACATCTGAAAAGCAATTTTCCGTACCTGCATGTCTGCATACATAGATGTCTCAGACAACATTTTAAAGCTGTGTATTATGCCTGTGAGATCATCATGACTATCTCCAATGTGTTCTGCTGTCTAGAGAGCTGTTGAGGCATATACTGGCTGTGCCTCATTACGAAAGCATAAGCCCCGCAGTTTATCCACACACTGTAGGGGACCTATAAAACACATTATTGGAACAAGGCGAAAGCCTCACCGAAGTGGACACAGATACAAAGGCACTGACAGAATGTCCCTCAACATCCAATAAGTTACTCAGCAAAAATGAGCGTGCCTCAATGGTCTGTGAATGATGACAATGAATAATACCCAGGTTAAAATGCTATATGAAAGGAGCTCCTCAAATTGCTCCTCTTATAAAATCAGTCAGGAGCCTCAAACGGTGCCCTGTGGAATCTCCCGGGGTTCCCAACCCTTGCTAGTTGACTGACCTCATCCTCTGGCTGTTGGGCCTGCAGGCTCTGGCCATGGGGAGTGTCACAGTCTGGGCTGTAGTGTTCACAGTAGTCATATGCTGCTTTGGGATCAGCCACAATCAGAAGTTGCTGGATGTCACCCTGCAAAGATAATAAAAAGAAGTTTTTGAATATATATTTTAAGAGCAGAAATCAATATTTTGATTGTGTATGATTATGTAATGTTGAATTGACTGAAGTTGATTGTTCAGAGGAAAGTGAATCAATTGCTTAAATAGCAGGTTAAGATCATGTCTCTTCTTGCTCTTGGACTGTTTCACAGTATAAATGGGAATAGGAAATGTGTAGAGTAGCATGAATGAAAATCCAAAATTACAGTTCAGATCTCTGAGGTCCCATAGACTTATGGAGCCTGGAAGTGTAAATTCTCCCCCTTGGATGATTAAACAGTTTGACACACACCCCACTGCTCTCACATTCACAGGGGTGCAGGGAGGAAATTGAGTTCAGGCGCTGGGAAAATTATTATTATCAGCACTAGGCTTTATGTCAGGAAATCAAACATGTATCATCAAGACAAAAGCAACACCTGGAATCTATTTGTGCAGCAATAAAAGACTATAGCAAGAATAACAGCAATATACAATACTGACACACAGATTGTGATGCTCAGTTGTTAGGCAGAACACAGAAGTATGATTCTTGGATGACTTCTTAAGACTTCTAGTGATAGATAGTAACGATAGTAACACAGTAAAAACCAAGCAGCAACCACCAATACTCCGGTATTTATTAATGAGGCTACTACCATTGTTTGAAATGATCATGGTAGTAGGGAGTGAGTAACAACTATTCTGAATCAGTCTCAGCTGTTCCTGTGGGAAACAAATGTTCACAGAAAATCATTATGTGCTTAAATCAAGCCCATCCATCGTTTGCTCCTTTATCTGGAAACTACAACCACAAGGCAACAAGTTTAGTGATGGTGTCTGGAAGGATGAGCCTCAAACAGGACTGTAATAAGGTGGTTAAACTGAGCCATGTCTGAAAATGTTTCTTGGGAAAACAACGAGGAAATGTGTTGGCAGTAAGAACCAACAATAAACAACCAACAATAAGCAACAGACTTGCCGGATGACCATCAGAATAGTAGTCATAATAGTACATTGGCAAGAATACAACATCTCGAACATGGTTTGGCAAAGTTTCTCAACCCACTGTATTCTCTAGCTATGGCTGCGACAGAACACCACAATGCCTGACACCATTCCAGCATCGTCTCGCCTTGTTGTCAACCTCTGAGCCAAAGCACACATAGCTCACAGCAAGACAGTGAACATCTTGGCTCAAGTATCTGGATTTATCTTTGCCCTTTGTAAATGCTTGGAATAACTTACTGGAGCCTATAGACACCTTGCAAAAACAGCTGAGGAGTTCCTAAAAGCCGGACAAATGTGTATGTCACTGGTTAGGGTGTTAGGCAGGTTAGCAAACAGAGGGATGCCTGAGCCCAGACGTAAAATCCTGATGCACTCATGTCTGGAGGGACACTGTATGTTGAAGCGCACCCCTGGCAGCGCAGGCGATTGGCAGTGAAACAGGAGTGGAAAGGGACAGGTTACAACTTGATAGGAGAATGTGTGTGTGTATGTGTGTGTGTGAGAGAGAGGGGGGGGGGGGGGCGGG
>OMLF01036563.1:0-15916 GCA_900302615.1 Holocentrus rufus | reverse complement strand
AATATACAGGAGGGGAGGAGAATGGGAAGGAGGAAGGTCTGATGGGGCTATGAAAGGCCCTCATTCATCCAAACCAGATCCCTTTGCAGCTCCCCGCTCGCCTCCAACCTAGGGCAGGTATCGCATGAATAGGCGCTTATGAAAAATGCAGGTCAACTTGTGAAAATAAATGTCAAGAGTTTGAATAAGGGAGCGAACGGTTGCTGTGTTTTGGTATTATATCCTCTGATGTCAGTTTGCGGATCTGCCTCTCCCTGCAAATCAGCATCTCTGCTACCAAGGTGGTTTAGGGAAGGAACTCAAGGAGAGGAAAGGGAAGTGAGAACTTCAAACAAGGTCAGAAGTGGCCACTAATAAGACAGTTTAGCTAGTGCCACGTGTATCCATCGATCTTTTGATTTTACGTTATGGTGCAGAATCACTCTATCAAGAACCACCAATGAATGTTTTAAGTAACTGTTTTTTGTGCCACCCTCCAGGGGCAAACATATAGAACATGAATGTGATTTTTTTTTTTAAATCTAGTTAGTTGACTAATGAGTGGTAAGGGGTCTGACAGGGAGGTCCAGTTTTTCCGCACACCTTTCAGTGACAACTACTATATTGCCAGCTTTATTTGCTGACTTAATTTTATTTTTTCATTATAACCACCAGCTTAAAAGCGGAGGAACAAGGTATTTCCTTTCCATGTATATCCCAGCATGCAACGGGCCCTGAGGATCTCTGAGGAGAGTAGAAACAGAGAACAGACAGGAGGCCTGTTCCAAAAACCACACAGAGAAGACCCTGTTAGCTGACTTATGGCTCCTATTTTCAACCCTTCCACTGGCCAACCTCTGACTGGACACACTATGTTTCACACAACTGCTGGCTTCAGTGCCCTTTCATAAATCTAAACGAAGCTGACAGGAGATATGAAAGCAAATCTGCTTATAAAACTTTGTGGCTGCCATAAAAATAGTCCCTTTATCTTCGGCCAGCCAGGGATGTCATTTATTTCAATTGAGTTTGAGTTTATTTCAATTGGTTCACGTAAAATCTTTAATACCAAGATTTGAACTCTACATCATACAATGTAGCATCATACTGAGGTAAGTTAGGCATTTAAAGATATTTAAAGGAGAAAGGGAGCATAAATTAATGCTTTTATCAAATCTCAATTAAGTATAAATGATATTTGTTTTAAATGGTGGTTGTCTTGTGATGAACACTCTCATAATAGACCCATCTTTTTATTTATGCCTATTTCACTGTGAAGCATGCTGCAGTGCATAGCTCACATTATGTCACTTGCATGACATAAAATAATCCAAATGACACCAAACACTAGTCTAATGAACAAAAAAATCACACTGTACACATGTAGACACAAAACCTCTTCAGGTATGCCTCCCACTCCAGGTCACCGTGGCGATGACACAACACACTGGAAAATGGCTTTGAAACATCAGCAGCAGTAACAGCAATCAGTCAAAGTATGACACCAGAATAATGAATAGTCATTCCTGCTGCCCGTAAACAAACCAGCACTCTCTCACAAGCAAACACAGCCCCCCTACAGCCCTACGGTGACCTTTTCTTCTCACCCTAGATGACCATGTGTTTCAATCTCACATGACAATTCAGCCATTGTTAGTCATTATTTACATCCGCCTGACCCCATGCCGGCATCCACCTCTGGATGAACTTTGTCTTAAAGCAGAAGAAACACACAGTGACGAGGCAACAAGATAAACAAAATGTCGAAAGTTGGGATTGAAAAGATATTGGTATGTGATATTTTTTCAACTCATGCCATATTAGCATGTTGATACCCATCATTTATCATCATTTATAACTCACAGCTGGCTTTAGTGACAAGAAGCTTCCCACTCTGCTGCAGCTTCTTGCTGACATTAACCTTCAATACAATTCAACAGGGCACTTGTTTTTGGCTTCAAAAAAACGTAATAATCGTAATAAACTCACAGCACATCTGAAGACATCTTGAACTTGTCCACCCAAATAACGGTTGCAGATGGTGCTTTCTAACATGTTTTATTTAGCATTTACAACAGCCACATCTTTCATGGGATCTTGGACAACATGACGTTCATAGTGCCAGCCAATTTCAAGATGTATTTGACAGTGCTCAAGTTTCCCATTTTCAAAAAGGTCATTTATTATCAGAAAGGACTTTTCTTTGTCTTTTCAGCTATGGTGGCTATCACTGCTAATGCTAACTACCAGTTCTTCTATTTACAGGAAGTGTTTGCCAGAGGATTTCACTTGGTAATGACCTACCAGACGGCAAATGTAAAAGATTTTATGAATTGGCTAAAGATTCATTCACTATTGTTTTATCTATCTGAGAACATAACAAATAGCCTAGATATGTATTTCTATGAAAGTGTTGCAGATTATAGAAAATAGAAAGTGCTTGGCAGAGTGCAAACTATCCAACAAAACACCACACGAATGCAACGCTGTTAATAGCTAAAGCAGCTAATATGGAAGTCTTGGATGTCCCTAACCCTTATCCACCAGCACATAAGTGCAGCATAATAGTTTTAGCTAAAAAGTGATAATCATCTAGCCTAATGACAGAAATCCCAAATTTGAGCCACCACCACAATCTAATTAACTGAGCCACCTGTCCACCACACTTTATCCAAAACAGACAGACGGGAGTGAGAGCATAACCTCTATCTTATTTCACTGGTGGAAGCGATAATTATAAGGCAGACTTTGGTAAAGAAGGAACAAGCAAGGTCCGTCAGTTGGGCAATGCTTCAAAAAACGGCTGATGCTAACTTTCCAACCTAGCACAGCAATAACTCACAATTACTTGAACAATGGTCCAGCCCTAAGGAGTTGAGGCACATACAGCACTGTGTATCCTCTGCTTCAGTGTACACCAGATGTTTACTGTGGGAGGCTAATAGGTAATTGGATCCAGTTTTCTCCTTTCAAACAGGGCTTTTTTTCTGCCAGGATTACTAGCTCTCTTTGAGTAATGAGAGAAAACTTGATGCTTGTATTAAAATAGACACATCTTTGGCACCTTAAGCCTTAATGTTTGACTCGGGTTAACCTGCACTGTCAGCAGACCTATTGTTAAAGCAGGAATGTTTCATCTCTAAGATCACGGTTTATGTAATGATATGACAGCACATAAAAATGGAATGCCTCCACCATACCAATCAACATGGCTACACCATTCAACACATGACAAACCTCAGTTTGATTTGAGTAATAAAGCCGGACACACAGTCGGGGTTGATTTTTGGCATGCCAGTCCCCTTAAATATTGGAATTCAGGAACTGTTGTAAATATTTCTGACAACTGCCCATTTTGAAATTACATAATCACACAAAAAAACTCTTTGATGGGAGGAAAACATAGTTCCATTTTTATTATCTTGAATATACTTTGACCTTAAAGAAGAGAGGTTTAGGGTTAGGTTTTTTTTTTGTTTGATGTTTGTTTGTTTTGTACAAATGTGTGTGCCACTCCAAAGCTGAAATAAAACCCTTTGGATTCAAACATTTGTTTCATACAGGCAGCAGAATTACAGCGTCTTGTTTGATAGTTATAGAACATGCCTGTGCCAAAATGATATAAATGAATGATTAGTGGAAAGAACACTTAACATGCAATCACTTCACTTCAATGCGCTCGGCTTCTCCAAGTAAACGAAACACCTTGAAGTTCAAATTGATGACAGAATATTTATCCCCCTAAGCATGAAAATTCATGCATAGCACTGTCAAGCCAACGTAAACTTCTGCAATGAAACTACCTGCAAGGAAACACTGCATTGCACTGCAAGGCCAGTTTCGGTGAACCCCTAACCTGTGAAGTTGCACTCTAACAGTAGGCTCTTGACCATGAAAAGGGGCTCCTATGGCTGTAAGTGTCCTTAATTACAAGGTAAAGAGAAACTTCAACAAAGAATCTGGGAAGGCCAAGGCGTTTACCACAAGCTACTGTGTGCTATGCAGAAAAACTCAAACCAGTAAGGATTTGACAGATCTCAACCTGTTGGAAGTCCAGCCCCTCAGCTTTATATCCATAGTACGCTCTGAAGTCATATGAGTTTCTTCTTCAACTTCAACTTCATATTTATTTAGAGCCCAAAATCACTGTACACTGTTTATTTTTGCTGAATGCTACCTAATTAGCACATGCTAGTTAGCTATGCTAACTCATACATGCATGATGTGGCTGTTCAAAACTTTGTTGCTGCTGACCACTACCACAGACAGACAGAATCAGCTTCTCACACTTCCCGCAATCAATCAGAATAGAACGACACTTGAAGTCGCTCACAGTGTGAACAAGCAGTAAAGCCAAAAGCAAAGGAGGTTGGAAACTTGGCTCCTTTGTGTCCGACAAGGAACACTCGGGCCTCATGTACGGTCATAAAACTCTACTGTGACACCAGCAAGCTACATGAAAAGCCTTGGATATGAGGCTTTACATTAAAGCCTCATATCCTCACTTAGATTAAGATCTAAGTGTTCCTCATTAAGTCAAATATCCAAGACATCCAGGATTGACCTAAAGGATGGCCCCGGTTTCTGTCATCTTTGACATTCCTTTTTGGAAACATCAAAGCAGCTATAGTCACAAACAGCTGAGGTATGGAAATGAACAGTAACCTCCTCACTCGAAAAAAGTTTTCCCAAACAGAGAAAGCTGGAGGTAATTACTACAATTTTGAATGTAAAAAGGTATCTAGACCATTAGCGCTCTTCACAGATGGATGGGCAACTGCAGTGTAGTGTAGAGAGCCATTTATTATAAGGCTGTTATGGATAACAATACCATTTTAGTCCAAAGATAATGCTGTCACCCAGCATATCAAACAATTATAGATATCTGTGTGTTTGTCAATGTCATATTATTACTCTGCTTGCAATTTTAATAACTGAACAAAAATGTGTCACATTCCACTTCAATAATATGCTTCTAATCTGCATTCAGGACTGCATAAGCAGAATCATAAACCTGCCCAGCTTCTAAGTACCTTTTAAACTCACATCAAAACTCATACAAGCTCTGTCCATCATATGACATTTCAACAAAACCTACGTAAAAGGACCTGCTGTCTGATTATCAAAATTCCTAATACAAAGGAAACTAAAGCTCTCTATTCCAAAGCATTTATTGACCGTTTGTGGATGTTCATGGCTGTAACATTTCTGATGATTCTGATGAACATCTCAAGTAGGTGCTAACAAAGCCAGCATGATGCTCATCCCTATGGATGTAAAGTAGCTCGGTCACAGTGGAGATGTTCACACGTTCCTCCGCGGTGAAAAGTCATAGTTGTTAGTTAGAAGTTAGCTTCAAGTTTCAACTTTACCTGGAAAAACTCCTGATCCAGGATCCTGGTGCCGAACACGGTGATGCCATTGGTGCTGATGGAGGCGCGGTCACTCCTGAGGAGAGGCTTAACAATCTTCTTCTTACAGTCCACAATGATGGTGACCGTCTTCTTCTCCACACTGATTGCTATGCGGTGCCACCTGGTCAAAGACAAATCAAGGTAAGCAAAGTTGATTCGATTACTTCCATAATCTCACACATATGTTAAGACCTCATTGTGGCTCACGCAATAAACCACTAGTCTGATTTTGGCAAAAAATTAGAAGATGAAACATTTTTCTAACTGTACTCTCGTGTTTAAAAATGACATTAACTGGCTTGATAGATGAACAATAATTAAAGGTTGAAATCAATAACTCTGAAAGGACACAACTGCTACACCACAGTCATCCCTTCAAGTTTTGTCACTGGCTGACCTGAAGGAGTGCTTACATGACATGCTTCACTTGTCTGTTGTTTTCTTTAAAGGTACACTACGCAAAATTGCCAAGAGTCAGTTGAAATGAGGACCCTTTAGGCTCAACTGGCAAAATCTGTGGAATAAGAACGTAATTTGGTGGGTGAGTCCATGTGGTTCTCTTTCCCGGACTGATTCACTGATAGATTATGTGCTTATTCCACGTTTTTTGTCAGCTGAGACTAAATGGTCCTCACTTCAATCAACCTCAAGCAGTTTTGCATAGTGCACCTTTAGTACAATGGATAGGGCAATTCTATGTCCAAACAGAGACAGCCAAGGATTATTGATGATAAATATTTAATGCTGTTACACGAAAGACTCCAGTTGAGATGTATGATGGATGAATTGCCACTTTAGAAATTTCTACTAGCATGAATATAATTTGTATTTCTTGACTGCGTTAGAAGTTATCATTTTATTAAACACTTGAAGTGTTGGCATGAGGCATTTCAGGGTATCACAACTGCCCATTGTGAGTGCATGGTAATTATTATAGTTCCAGCATAATATAATAAAAACTGTGCAAAAATAGTGCAGTGAATACTTTATGAAGCAAGAGTATGCCTGATGACATGGCATTAAGCTGCACATTGTATTCTGCTGGATTATATTGTAAAAGAAGTTTATCAGTCCTTCTAATGCGATTTGAATCTACTTTAAATGCTTCACAACATATCTCAAGTAATATGTGACCCAGAATTTTCTGCCACACTGTGCCATCCATTATAGAACTGAATATTCTTAAAATCAAGAGGGTTTGAGTTGTGTATCAAATGTTTTGATTGGCACCACCAATAGATGCAAAGGGTTAACCGGGGTCACACGTGAGTCTGACACCTCCCTTGCCTCTGGACCATTTGCCACCGCACTTAAAGTCTATTGCATACCAGGCAGCAGTGGACCACATTCTTGCCCCCACACTTTGGCCCTGTTTAACACGGGATTACACTCATTAAACTCCAAACTTAATCCTCCTTCTGGGTTACTCGGCATGACAGACATGGTGAACATTGTGGAAAGTGTGTGTCAGGATCCAGGAAGGCCTGGCTTGCCAGAGCAGGAGACACACAGTCAAAACATTGTTCTGAGGTGGAAGATGAGACCTGGCACTGCTGTTCCCTCAAGATGGCAATATGAGCAGAGGTGCTTCACAATCATTTATCACCGCTATATCTGATTAGACGAGAGGAATTGGTTTGGTAAGTCTTGTCATCACAGGAAGAATGGGCCTTCATGACACTGTGGAAGTATGGAAAAAATCCTGGGCAGGCAGTGGGTCTTACTGGCAAATATGCAACACTCTGGAGTTAGCATTACAGCAGAATGGACTTCTGATCTCCTTATGTGGCAGGGGACAAACGTAGGCTTCGATACGTTCAAACAGATTGTCATTGTCAAAAACGTGAATTGCTTGATGGTCATAACTGGAATCTTGTATTTGGGAAAGCAAAAATAAATTAAGCTTCATGACAAAAAAGATGCTCAAACAACTTGTGCAACATTCAGTGAACGGTTTCCACTGTGTCACAGCGCAGCAGAAATCCTCTCAATCTCCTGCCATTTGAAAAAAAAAAAAAGGATAATACTCTTTCTCACCTCATCAATATTGTCATTGTTCCTCTCTATTCAAGCCTGGCATACACTTCTTGGTAACAATGAATACATCCACGGGGAGGTGAGGTGGCGCTAGTCGGCGAGGATTTAGACGAGGCCTGGATTTGGAATGTATCCAGCCCCTGAAGTGCTAAAACTCCTCTACAGAGAACATTAGACAGTGGGTCACAAAACTACACACTGCACAAAAATGCCCCACAGGTCTGACACAAAGTTGGCTGGGAGTGCTACTCTTTCTCTGCTGCAACCTGCACATCAAGCAAAGCAACTGCACACAAGTTCAAGTGGGTACATTCAGGTCTTTTGCACGTTTCCTTCAACCATAAGTGTGGACATACTGGATCTTATTTAAAGTCCATGTGGGTCAGAAAATATCTCATGACCGGGTTATGACTTCCCTTACAAGATCAGAAAAACAAACTTCACAGAAGGTTACAAAGCAATTAATAACCTCCAAAAGCATCGCAAAACACTTTGTTAGAAAAGTTGCATTTTCCCAAAGGCCTGTCTGTTTGTTTATTCCCTCAGTGCCCCTGCCCACAGGCTCATGTCAGCTAAGCTGAGGCTCTGAGTGAGAATTCTTGGATTTCTGAACCTGGGAGCGGATAATCAGGCCTCAGCTAAAAGGCTAAAAGACTCTCTATGCCGCCTCTGATTGGGTGAAGTAATCCTGGGGGGTAATAAGGAAGTTCAGGACTGCTCCCGCCCCCTCCTTCCTCTTCCCCCCCCTCTCTAAAATAACAGAGGCAGTGAGTTCATGGATGAGGTCAGGTTGCCCATAGCAGTCCCCGCTGTGCCCCAATAATCCAGTGTCTCTCTGTCTCTGACCTGTCTCTATGCCCACGAACCCCCGATGGGACGGATAATCCTGTGACGAGCACCTGTGGCGCTGCGACGGGAAGACCTGGGTTGTTTTCTTGCTCTTGTCAAGAAGAACAAGTCAATGGAAATCACAAAGTGCAGAATGTTTTGTGTTGAAGTGTTTTCAGCTGATAATTTTATTTTAACTCAATTCAAGAAGTTCTAAATCCCATCCAAATAATTTCAAGTCCCAATGCAGTGACACAGTGACCATAATCTGTAAGATTTGTCCAATATGGGTTTGGGCAGTGGAGTCTCTTGCACACCTGAATAAAGTCTTTTGGACAGGTGCGTAGGTGCAGGATGTGTAACAAAAGAGAAAAAAATCCACACACTGTCATACACTTTGTCAATATTTAATAGAGCGACAACATTTCGATCATAGATGGGTTTGTAAAAGCTAATACCGATGATAATTTTATTCTTGGAAAGAAGCTGCCAAAACCAACATTTTTTGCTCACAGTCGGTGAAAACCCTTTGTTTTGCAGTGACTCGGTCAAACAGTGTCAACTGTAAGGATTGGCACAGCAGTATATGCTGAAAAACCTAAAAGAAATTAAGACTTAAGCTGCTATAAGTTCTGGACAGCCTATCATGTTCCCAGTGCAATGCTAACACTTTAGCATACAGCATTAGCTTGGGAGAAAATGAGAACTTGTGGCAGCTCTGAAGCTAAATGGTGAATAATCTTTAATGATGTGCAGCTCAGACAGGCTATTTTGCGTCAGAGACCAATGAATTTACACAAAATATGATATAAAGGAAATGAAGGTGTTTAATGATAAGAAACTGTGAGTAGCTAAATGATTTGTTGGTCACCAGAAGCTTTTTAAAAAATAAACCTGGCTACATCAGATACAATTTTTTTAATTCACAAGCCAAAAACACTGACACGTTTTTAGTGGTTGAAGTCTAGCCTTCTTAAGTTGGCTAATGCCAATAATCCCAGAGTGAGACAAAATGTTCGATACCATTTTCACCTCTGTATATCCACTGGTTCAGTTCAGACGGTTAGCATTTCGTGTTAGCTTAGCATGAAGACTTGAAGTTTACAAGAGTCATTAGCCTGGCTCCGTCAAAGTGAAAAAAACAACTTTGCAGCAACTCTGAACTGAAGCTATTTACATAGTGTATCATGTATATTCGAAATACATGTCTTGGAATTTCTTTTGAAAAATGAGGGTCATTTTAGGAGGTTAGATGTTAGGAACTATAACCACTGAACAAATGTGTTTATCATCATTATAGTTCCTAAATTCTCCAATAATGACTCCCATTTAAAAAAAAACTCCAAGATGTATTTCATTACCGTGTAACACATAAGATAGACTGTGTGAATAAGACAGCTTTTTTGTTGTTTTTTTTTTCACTTTGATGGAGCTAGGCTAATGATTCCTGTAGACTTCAAGTCTTTATGCTATGCTAACACAAAATGCTACCAATCGGAACTGCACCAGTGGATGTGCAGAGGTGAAAATGATATCAAACAGCTTGTCTCACTCAGGGTAAGTCGGAAAAAGGGTATATTGCCCACAATGTTGGAGTATTCCTTTAAGTGACTGGTGAGATCGGTGTATGAGATCTGACTTACTTTCCATCAGCCAGGTTGAGAGTGCTGAACAAGGGGTAGTCATCTGGGGCCGGCTTGCCAGTCTGGTCTTCATAGAGGAAGACAGGGGAGCGTCCCAGCTCCACACCCAGCTGCTGGACCCCCTGCTCATTGTAAACTGACAGCAGGAAGGACTGGAGGCCAGCTTTGGGGCGCACTGTAGTCAGGATGGAGAAATCCTCAGGGAAAACACCTCCTGCTCAGCCAAAAGACAAGGGGTGGAAGAACAGGCAGACAGGTTAGAGTCTGTGACAGAGGTTATCAGTTATATCACTGACTCACATGCATAGATGCTTGAACCCAATAAAATAAATTAAGAAATATCCAGCCTATACGCAGTTCATGAAAGCTTTAACATTTGCTGTTGCAAAAACCTGGTGTCTGGTAGGGTTTTCCCTGGAGAAATAGTGTGTTTCAGGTTTATTTGTAAGAAATACAAGAACTGGGTAGTTAGCATGAGTAACGATAGCCACCTACAGAAACTCAAACTTCATCAACAGAAAATCCAAGGAGAAAGACTTCACAGTCATGCTGTTTGGCAGATGATCTCTGAGAAAGGCAGTGCGCGAACACCACAGCAATGACAGCTTAGCACCAAAAATGGAGAAAAAAACTGGGATTTTGAGGATTACCACTTTTCTCAGGGACACTTTATATTAATATGAGAGGATTGGGGGACTTAAATTCATTCAGCTCTGTGTCATATCTCTATTTGAGTCACATCTTAACCTGCATAGTTTGGAGTTGTGAAAATCATTTGTTTGCACTGAAATGCTGCAAAGTTCATGTTTGTTTTTTTTTAACTCCAGCAAAACATTACAACACCAGGCTGTTGAGAGATGCTCCTGTCAGGTGGAGACTGAAAAACTGTGCTTTTGCTCAGCCATGCTTTGTCAATGGCAGTACAACGCTGAGACACAATCAGATAAAGAATCTGCTGTCTGAGAACTTGGCAACTGCAATAATGGTCACTTTAAACGCCAGCTGACACAAAGAGAGTCAGCTTGTGAGGGGTTAGAAAAGCCGAGAGGTTTATCTTACCTGGGAATAACTGCCTGGTGGGGGCACTGATCTCGGTCTGCTTGGTAACTCTGTAGGCTGTGTCCGGCTGCGATGCTCTTCGGTTTGTGCAAAATCCTGATGTTGTCTTCACTCCTTCAGGGGAATTGTGAAATTCTAATACTTTTAGCACATCCACCGGGTCTGCTGTTAGGAGGATCAGACAAAACATCAATTAGATCATCTCATTTTTTTTAACTGTGGTTAATCTCTTTGATAACACTAAGATGTCTTATCGGGCAATAAGCTGATGTACAGTTATGATCTTAGTGGACAAGGACAGGTTTCAGACACCACACCTCCGAATGACCATATGGCTCATCAAATACTTTGATGCAAAAATATTTAGACACTGCTGCAATTGTTGATGTGTGTAACTCAAAGCTGTTCCACAGCGTTTTAGAAAATTCTGAAACATATGCACGTGCCTATCAATGATCCCAAGGTGGGGTGCAATGGAGAAAAGGTGCTACGTCTCTATGATAACTCTGGGAATCCTGGCAAGAATCTTAGTACAGAACAGAAACAGCACCAATGCATGACGATTATTATCTTATGACAACCAAGTACATGAAAATACCATGTGTCGTTTACGTTCGTTTCAAATGACTTTCAACACAGGACTGCATTGATTTCATATTCATATTTTTATCATAATTAACCAGGTCAATAAAGGCTTTTTAACTATTTGTGGAAGGAGAGTTGCCTTGGAATTTTTGTTGCCTTACTAACTGCCGTTTAATCTGTGTTTTATCCAAATGACATTGCAGTGTGAAAAATTGATTAGAGAATTACAGTATACCCAAGATGAACTTATGACTCAAAGGGGGTCAATGTATCAGCATCAAACATACAGGTACTACAGACTCCACACCTTAAGTAACACCTTACCCTTAACTTGCCCCTCAGAGGCTGATAAATGCCTAAATGGAGAAATGTTGCGACTCGGCTGCCTCATCTGACAGAAAATATCTCCCTTGAAGCCAAAGAGCATAATGAACAATGTGCCTGCAGCCAACTAGTCTTATAACACTTGGATAGGTTTACGTTGATAAGGGACACCAGAACCTCTCTGAGTTTCCCATTCTCTCCAATCTGATGCACTTTACATAAAGGAGCCTGTTTGGCCCCACACTGCTCATAGAGACCCATGGGAAAGCATTATAATCATGCTCCTTTATCGAAACACTTTCTCAATATAAAACTTCCCCTTGGGAGAGAGACCAAAGTGCTATATTATAAGAGTCCAAACTCACACAATCAAGCACTATGAGAAGACCACATATGGCAAGCTTCCAACAGGGGCTCACTTCACTCAGCAAAGTACAGCAATACCTCGCTAAAACAAGCAATACAATGGCAGATTGTTAAGGGTAATAACTCTAATCTGTTTTTGTAGGGTAAATAAGCAAGCCGGGATGTCTGAAGGCATCAGCAAGCCTTTTCTGACAGCTCTAAAGCCACTGTTTTGGTTGGCATGTACGGGTCAAACCATTCTGAACGTTTCTTTAGCCACTTTATACAAGGGGATCTTTAAAAAAAAATGTCTGATTTCCCTCTCAGCACACTTTGGCTGACATTCCAGCTGTGGCAAGGAAAAGCAAATTATAACAGCCTGTTTCATTCTGTTCAGCGGAGCATGCAGCAGGGGGAACTAGTCCCTGTTTCGACATGAATCTATTCCGGCTGAATCTGAGGGATGCTGCGAGCACAGCATGTACCGGAGGGCTTTCTGCAAGACCATCGGGTAGTCAACGCAGAATGTACTGCTATGTGGACACACAATTCAGACCCTCTGTACCTTCTTAAGGGTTTCATTATGGTGTAAAGCAAGCAGCAAAACAAGCTGAATGAATGTCTTGTAGCCTTATATGTCACTTTGTTGCTGCTGCATGATGTACAGACTTTTTCGCTGGCAAAATCCCAACCAAATATTCCTGGCTTACTTTCATGCCCACGATGAAGGCATGATCACATACATGGCTCAGCCTACATCTGGTCCTCTCATCTTTTCACGCTGTACAGCACCTGGGATGGACCAGATGTGCCTCAGAATGAAGGAAGATAGTTCGCAAGGTTTTCAAAGTCTCATCTAAGCCTAAATCCTAGGTGAACAAAAGAAATCTGCAGAGTCCCTTTGCGTACCATTAAATGAGCATCCCGCCCGTCAATTCATCAGTCCATCTAGTACCCATCCAAGAGATGAGAAATCCTTATTGCGACACAAATGCATAAAGTTAAGGATAAAAGATCTTCAAAGATGAGAAGTTGAAAGGAAAACCCACAAAGTGTTGCTTGGTAAAGATGCGGACATGGGGGACCACTTGGCCTTTTTTCATAGTGTTTGAAGAGGAACCGGCTACTTTCTTTGGAGAGTGAACTGAGGACCCCTTTGTGAGTTCCTGCAGAGTCGCTTCTCAGTTCAAACTCATGTGTTCCAGATGTGGTGATCTGGCCAGCCTGCGACCCTTGCACAGAGGTGCCGGGAAAACGTCAATACTGGCCAATCCATTAAGGCGGCCAAATGAGCGTGCGCAGGCTTTAAGAGTGCATCTGATGAGCTGGTGTGAGTTTGCCCTCGGGGCTGTGCAAACACACCACATAGCTCCCATCAGACCTTAGGTGGCACGGAGGGATGGACCTTCCTAATAGGCTGGAGGAGAGGGGAAAAAAATCAGGCCTACCCCTACAATCAGACAAGACCTCCTCTGTTGCTCATTTGACTAGATCCACCAAACAGCGTATGGCTGAGACATTACCATAAAACACAGATCGGCTGATTTGATATGATCCCTGTCATGTTCACAGGTGTCTATCAAGGAATATTTGAAGACATCCATGTGTTCCAAGAGATAACGCAAGCTCCAAGACACCATTCTGAGGACGGAGGCCAAAAAAAGTCTGCCTCGGCTTGTCCCTCGTTACACGCTACGCAAGATCTGAGCATATCAGTGTCACGAATCCTCCTCCCGCTGTGTCACTTTCAGACCCTAAATCTTCACAGAAAGGTGAAATTGGCTGGTAAAAGGAAGAGGACCTTTTCACCTGCAGCTCCCTGAGACTCTAATAATATCTTCAGCCAGAATGTGTCTCCCCCCCTCTCTCTCCCACTCTCCATCTCTCTCTCTCTCTCTCTTTCCTTTGACTTCCACCACGCTGCCGGCTCAAACAAGACGGCTTTATGTTGGTGTCATACCGAGGAAACTTCACTTTTTCAAAGCATTTTTCCTCTTCTACTCTTTCCGCCTCTCATTAACTTCTTTTATTCCTCACAGCACGTCACTTTTTTTTTTTTTTTACTTTTAAAAGCAAAATCCTAAAGTTTGGAAAAAGCTCCTGTAATTGCAAGCTGTGGGAATTGTGGTTGAAAAGAGATATCTTTCAAATTTGCAGACACAAAGAAATGCATATTTCCCAATGATTGCACAATGATTGTAAATGTGTGACAGCTTCAACAAGACGAAAGTCCAGCGAGAGGCTGATTAGCCCATGTTCCACCTTGAGCGCATTAGGGAGAGGATTCTGAAAATGCTAGCTTTGTCTGCTGGAATGCACATCTGAGCTCGCGCCCCGGGGGCTGAGAAAACGTGTCTGTACACTGCTAGATGGAGAGGGCACCCTGCAGAAACAGCTTCAGCTGCCATAAACAGACACAAGAGAAGCTGAATGAGAGCCCAGTGCACTCAAACTCTGCAGGAGGATGCTTTGATTTATAAAAATGACTGGAGCTGATGAGTTAAGAAAGGTGCCATTTTCACCCCCAAGCAGAACTTCAGTCCATGAAGTTCTGAACTAACGGGTAATAATACTTCCTCACAACATATGACTGAAAAGAAAAGGAATGGGTTTACGTTAACACAAAGGGACTCAGTGACTTGGCAAATCACTGCTGTCATATGAAAACGGCAATTCTGGTGATTTCCATGTATCAGCTTCTGTTCAAGATCCCCCATTGAGCCTTCAGGTGAAGTTAAAATGTGAACTTCTGTGGTTTGAGAAAACCTCACCACCCGTGGTCTTATGAAACCCTTTCAAAACCCACTGAACTGGCCAAAAATACACAGTGGTCAAGCTAAAAACAAGGCTGTTTTTCTTGATTTAGGAAAAGTTGACATATTTGAGACCACCAGATAGTGACAATATTGTTGTTGCGTTGCATCTGAACAATGAAAAAAACAAAAACAACAACAAAAAAACATGTGCCTTATATGTTTACCTATACCTGTATATGACTACATCCAATACAATAAGTACTATGCTTAAAATAAAACATCCTTATAGAATTGCCTGTGGACCAAGGTGGAAGGCCTGTGTGATCCTGAACCCTGCGACTTATGGCCATTGTAGTATCAGGCCAGGCCCATATGCAGGCCTGCTCTTTGAAGGCTGTTAAATCATAGGGAAGCGCAACAAGGACCATCATCAAATAACTGCTCAGTACTTAGAGGAGGAAACATTCCCACCAGCTCAGACAACGCCGGCCTTGTGCTGCAGCCGACCAAACATCTAAGTGCAAAGTCGAGGGGAAGCGCTGGGCACCGGCGGCGCTGCACATGCAAGCCAACTGTTGGGCTTCGGTGTGGACCAGGGCAGTGTGGAGAAAGGGTGATCCTATTTGGCAGGCGATGTGTCTGACCGCTCAGCCCCCTTCAGTTTCAGACCCGCAGGGGCTTTGCGCTCTTCCTTCCAGAGCGCACTGACATGACCAAGATCCTGTGAGGCCCTTCGGGAAAATTTACTTGATCTTCCCTTTTCTTTTTTTTTTCTTTTTTTAATTATTTTTACATATTATTACATTAAATGAAGTCTAATGTATATCACATTTAGAATCACAAACACTAACCAGCCGCCCTTAAGATCAGATAAAACTGCTGTATGGTACGCTTTTTAATAATCAGTTATCCAACTCTTTATGGACAAACCCCTCCACTGTACATT
>OMLF01036562.1:67477-87654 GCA_900302615.1 Holocentrus rufus | reverse complement strand
CGTTAGTCTCACACAAACCAGCAAGTGATCATAATTTCTCTCTCTTTCTTTTTCACACACACACACACACACACATGCATGCACAGATACAAACACAAAAGCAACTACATCTAATACATGGCTTCAGACAAAACATCAGCAAGGGAGTCTCAAGAAATGTTGAGCAGCTCTCAGCTACTACTGCTGTTAAGTTGTTTATGAAGACATGCGTGTTTGCATATGAATGTGTGTGTGTGTCTGTGTGTGTGTTGTGTGTTTTCTCTGTGCAAGAAGGGGAGAGAGTTTATCTCTCCCACAATGCACACATATGCACCGGGTGGTGGATTATTAATAGCAAATCAAAAACTTTGTTTCCATAGTGACTGTTTGAGTCCATTATGGAAAGTGTCTCCTGTTGTTGCTAGGACAACCATCCAGCGATGGCAAATGAATGTGGCACACAGCTGAGTGATGTGGTGAGCTGGTGATCTCTCCATAAACAAGCTCTCAGCACCAAGCCGGGGTAACAGGTAAAGAGGAGCAGCGAACGTCTTCATATACAGACCTGTGAGCTGTGCTCAACAGTTGAGAGTTATAGAACTTCAGCTTGACATGAGATTTCAAAAAGCCAAGTTTAAAAGAGCAAGGTCTATAAAGCAGTTTTTTTTAGTATACATAATTTGCCGTCAGTTAGTGATGAAGTTCTGCAATGATTTATTAATGAGGACCCTTAGCCTAACAAAAACAAGGCTTGGCTTCGCCATGTAAACTGTTCATGTTCACACAACTTAATTCTTCTACTAATAAGGATGTGTGTGTACTTTAAAGGTGCTTCAGGTGGAAGAACACCTTAGATAAACATCCTGTGTTGTGACACTGAAAACGTTGATGATGAATGACCATAGAGCCAAGTGAAATCCATGGTAAACAATCTGTGTGGACTTAAAGTTACATTTTATGAATGTGCAAGTGTTTATAGACTACTGATTACTGAATTACTAAGTATTTAACAAACCCATCTTCTGCTACTTATAGAATCAAACTGCAGAGCTAAGCATCTAAACAGCAACATTTGCTCTTGCCAGTTTGGAGAAGTTTGAGGTGCACTTCACTATGGGATGGACAGGAGGACCCAATCAACCCAAGCAGCAGTAAAGGAGGCTAGAAATGCTCCAGTGTTGGTGCCGGAATATGGCCTGGTGTTTGGAGTGCTAAATTATGTTTGGCACTATCTCAGGAGATGGGTATGAAAAATGTAATCACATCAAACCTGGAGGATACGCAGGTTGCATAAAAAATAAGTTGGAGTTGGGTGAGGTATGCTTTGATGTTGTGAGTTAAACTCCTAGTGAACTATATCACCACCATAATGGTGCTTCTGCTCACTTGAATCAAAACAAAGCATATCATATAAGCCTGGCCTGAGAGATGCAGGAAACGCATTAATGTTGAATAAATGAGAAACAGAATACGACACTATATACTCCTAAAGACAAACATGACCATCTTGAGCAAAACAGATTATAACAAACAAATACACAAACACACATGCATGTGCACACGTGTTAAACATGTTAATATTAGCCTGTGAGAAAGTAACAGTAAAAGCCATTTGAAATATCCTTAAAAGTTAAGAGGTTTAGGGGTGATTCCATTATCAAAGCACCAGGAAACACAGAACAGAGAATAAGGAAACAGAGGCAGCCATCCATCCAAATGAATTACAGACAAAATACCTCAACAGTAATCCAAAACCTAATACCTATGATTGTTTTCCAATGAGGCAAAGACTGTCATCCATTTTCCATTTCAAGCTTTCAGTTTTGGCTTTGTCACCCATTTTCCATTTTAAGGGCATTACAAAATACTGACTCATAATGGTGAAAACATTTCCTGCCATTTACAAATGACAGAAATTAGATTAGAATAGACCCTCGCCTAGGCAAGCAAAGAAGAAGATCCCCCCTAAAGCAGGGTGTTATTTCACAACCTGCCTCAGTTGGGTAATGGGTCCCTGTACTGTCCCATTGCTGCCAGACGGGACAGTAGCCTATCTTTAACATGTTGTCAGCAAACTACCTTTCCACAGTCCTCATTAAAGATGGCTGCTTGCTGGAGTTGACAACGTAGTGCTTCTTACTTTCTGCAAGTGCTGTTTCTCAGACTCTCTCAAGCCATTTGCAGGGCGGCAGAAAACTCTGTGAGCTGTTCCATGTGTCAGAGGGCAAATCACACATCCACACACTGAGCAGGCACAAAAAACCCATGACAGCAAAGAATGTTCAAGAGGGCCACAAGGGACATCCTGGCACTGCAGAGCTAAAAAACACAGAGCTATTGGCTACAGTAGCTACATTCCTGTGAACACATCCTGTATTTGCTAATGGATAGAGCTCCTTTTTTCATGTCTTCACTGGAAAAAATGCCCAGCTTAAAATTGCAACTATGCAGTCATATGGGTGTTCACTGGAAAACTTATATCAAACTGTCCCTTTTGTTTCCAAAATTTTCAGAGACACAAATGTGGTGGTTCCATAATTTTCACTGCATGTTCAGAGAATATCAGCTGTCCAGTTCGACTGACAGTTTTTTTTGGAAGTAGTTGGAAAGGAGACCTATTTCTTCACCTGAATACTGTCTGCACATACTCCCATAGGTTTACTTTTTCTTTTGCACACCTCAATGGCTTTCAATAATAAACGTTGTGACTAGGAGTCTTGCTACTCTTTACTGCATTCTTCATTTAACTATCCTTCAAAAATGATCAACTCAAATGTCAGCTTGGTCTTAGGTCCTATTAAGCGTCATGCTGTTGGCCTACTGCCCACAGGTGCAGCCCAGAAGGGTTTTTTCCATCACTGGCACTTTTACAAACAAGGCAAGGGAGAGCAGCCTTCTCAGTGAGCTGGTAGCACAGCATTAATAATCATCTAGGATGGGCAAGTGGCCAGCAAATGTTGGCTCCTCATCTGAGCTTAATCTCATCGCATTCAGAGCCAAGCAGGGTATACCCAATCATTTAAGAACAAATAATTACCTGCACAAACAACTGTGTGATAATAAAAAATAATTTCCATTAACACAAATGCATTGGGATCAGCAACAAAACACATGCAAATTTTCAATCTTTTGTCCACCTGAGTGAACAGTTACAAAACACATTAGATGCACCATTGAAACCGTAAAAACACGCACATTTTTCCAAACCATGGCAACACTTTCCAGAGCGTGAAAAGCCCATCATAGGTAGCTGAAACACAATTGTCTGCCTCTGGCGCTGACATACTTACGTTCCCAGGATCTCTTTGAAGTCATAATTCTCCTTCACATCTGAGGTCTTCTTTTTCCAGGCATGGCAATCGTCACCCAGTGGCATCTTCTTGTTCTGCCGGTTGGTTACAATACTGGTGATGATGGGGAGGAGAGGAGGAAAAAGGGGCAGGAGGAAAATGTTCATTAACACCAATGATGTAACACCCTCCAAAAGAGGCAGCAGATTTTGCTCACTTGTCTTAGGTGCAATCGATTGTTTAAGTGTAAACAGAGCTGATCACTTGATTTTTTTTAATCTTGGACTGCTGACATCAGTGAACTTCCTACTATGTTTACCACGTGTGTTTTCACACTGCAGCAATATGTGATGTCAGGTGGGTAATATCGGAGCCAAAAAAAAAAAAATCCCAGAGATTTAAGTAGATTTAATAAGCACTGGAAGGTTGATGTGGATTTTTCTATTTTTGGTAACCAATATGGCATGAGCACAGCATCAAAGTACTTGAACTGTCAACTTGCCCAGTCGCTCACAGTAGCTAAAATAATGTACCTAACCCTTCAATACAGGCAAGTGTCAATCAGAAAATCAGATGTAGGCAGGTACCCTTGTAGTGTGAATGTTACTGTGTTGAAAGCACATTCACTTTTTGGGTTCAACTTTGCACTGGGTCTATGAGAGTGTATTGAAGAGTACTGCTTCCTGCAGCTTAAGGGTAAGTAACCTGATGCTCTGCAATGAAGTGACTACATTTTAAGCATTTCATTTTTATGATGGCAAAAATAAGAACCACGTTGAAAATAAGTGGAATTATCCTTTAATGACTTGTTCTTAACAAAACTTACGATGGGAATAACATCATTAAAGCAAACCAAAATCAGTCACAAGTAAACAACTGGGAATTCTTGTTTATCAAAAAGATACTCTATTTTCCACTGTTGTGCAGGCAATTGTCTTAAACTTAGTAGTGAAAGCATTGTAACTAGATGCGTTATCACAGTAGCGTTAAAGTGTGAAAACCATCAGGCTGCTACAGACAGTTAGACTGCCTCTCATGTGACGAAAAAAATGCAGTGAGTCCTGTTCTGTCTCTCAAAGACATTCAAATGAGCTTTCCTTTGAAAACAGCATGCTGCTGTCAACTGAAATGTACTTGTCATGTGCTTAGTTTTGTTATTTCAGTTGTATTTCAGAGCACAAGGAACTTCACTAAGCTTGTGGGAAGCTAAAGCAGCATGACAGTGCTGATGTTACTGTCACCAAATGAAAGAAAAACTTTTCACATAATTTTTTTAAGGTAATACAAATTAGCTTAACAGATTTGGGACGTAATAGTTTGCGGAGGCACAGACTTCAAACACAAAAACGTGAACTTCAACTCTAAGATTTCACTGCTGACTAATCAGTGAACCAAAGCTGGAACTAAGACATATGCAATGTACTATCTAAGATTGTTCATTTTTTCGCATTGTTGTTCACATTCTTTGACAGGAGTCGACATGTAGTTTTTGGCCTCTGGGAAAACAAGATATGCAGTTGTAGCTTTTGTCAGTGAGGCCGCATCATTTTGACAAAAAAGATCCGGCAGCAGTGACAAAATGGTACAATTCTGCACCTTGTTTTCTCACATCTCTGGCCTGGGCGTGAGCATTAGAGGACATTGCCGTCACAGCTATCATCAGCTAAACCCAGAAAGTGCCTCACTCAAGACCTGGAAGACTAAAATAGCCCTGTTCATATCAGCACGCCTCACTCCTCTATTCCTGCTGCCTGCCTGGCAACTTCACAGTCTGTCTATCTCCGATGATGTAACACATTGTTCTGGTTTGTTCAAGTGCCATGGGTGGAGGATATATCATGACATTGTTAATCATCTTGCAATTAGTTCATGGTCATTTCATTCAAATGTTGATTTCTGTGTATGAGTAGGATTATGCAATAGAGAGGTTAGACTGGCTCCAGTCCCCTGAAGCATCTGTGTTCACATTGCTTTTTCTTTGGAATTGTTTGTTTCCTCATGTCAATCATGCCTACTTAAAAAAAAAAAAGGCACATTGTAGGTCTGGCTGCCTGTCTGTCTAAGGCTGAAATCCGATCACTAGTGTTCTGTCAGTTTGACTGGATTATACAGCTTCTGGGCAGGATCTTGAATCATGGCATGATCAGTCAGCATGAATTCTAGATGAAGAGACAGTGGAACATTGGTATTGAAATTGCAACTGACACAATTGTCAAAAAGTTGAATAAAGCTAATAAACACGCTAAAATCTGAGTAATAAATTCTTTTTTAAAAGGATTTGTTCAGAAGAGTCTCCCGTCTTAGTGCTTATGGAAGATCAAATAAACGAGTCCAGCAAGTTTGGCGTGTTTGCTGGAGGTGGGTCAGGAGGGCGGCATTTTGAATGGACATTGTTGTGTTTGGGAGCCCTGAAGCATGTTGCTGAATGATAAGTGCAGGCAGATGCTACATTCCTAAATGTTTGTTTGTGCAGCGATATCAATGACACATAACTTTCCTCATGAAAAAAATCTCCACAGCCCCGACAGAAATGGTCATGTTGACCTACAGTAGTCATTATGCTTTGAAATATGAGGCTAGAATTGCCCTGCAATAATGTCACCTTCTGCGCTATGACTGGTCAGGACCTACATCAGGGCTCTGCTGTCACAGCTTATGCCCCTGCCTCTGTACTGATGTCTGGGAAAGCTCTAGATGGATAATTCCTCATACAGAACGCCAAAAAATTCTCCAGAGGGCTGCAGCCAGACTAGGCCATCTTAGACTTTCATGCACACGTGACTTCACACATGTATGTGTGCATACACACATACACACACTGTCCTCTTGCTGCCTTCACTGGGGTCTGAAGTCGGCTTCATATGTGTTGTCATGGAAACCAAAAGGAGCTGCTATGGTATCTGAGAGGCTAAATTGCACTAGTGTCTAATGGCAGGTGGCAGCTAAGGTGGAAATCATTTGAGCCACTTTGACGGCAGGCAGCAGTGTGAGTAATTATGTTTCCCATAAGTGACCACAAAAAACTGCAAAGGCTGACCAAGGCCAGTTTTGTGGTTACTAGCTACAGAGCTGAGGAAGCAAACACATCATGCACAAAGAACAATGAAAAACACTCCAGCTTACTGGTTTTGACGACAACAAGACTACATTATATTATCCTGTATCTATAGACCAGGTCCCATCTAATTCTAAACACCACACTGAACAAAGTCATTTATTGATCTAACAATGGTACTGAGAACATTTTGATACATTACTGAAGGTATAATCTAATACATATTTAGCCAATAAATAATAACAATAGTAATAACACATCAACACGCATTTCTCAGATCGAATGCGCTAATGACAAAATATGTTGAACTTTGTAATTAAAGTTTACGCCTTAGAGACGTGATAGAACTGGACACCAAGGTTCTAGTTACAGGTTTAGCGAGTTGGTTATCATTTTCTGAGTTATTCTACATCATTAGTTCCTTCATTGCAGTTTTGCATGCCACTGAAAGCCAATGAACTAAAAGCAAACGTAAATTAGGCATGGCTGACTGGCATGCAAAGTGGTGCGCTTAGGGGAAGTAGTAAGAGGAAGTTTAGTCAAATGTGAACAGGGCTTTGCCTCTATAGGAACTCTGTTGTACTCTGACGTTTGTTCCAGATAACTCCTGTTAGCCAATGCAAGTGAACAAACATACAATACACAGTAGACTGTAACTCTATTCCTGAGGGCTTCTTCAACTTGACACCACTTTCTTTCTCTGGAAATTGAGTATCCATTTTCGGCTCAATTTGTTCCAATGTTTTCTTTGAAAGCTGACCTCTACATTGTAAAAATACAGTGACGTGGCCTAGATGTACGAATCATTGCGTGAAAATACGACACAAATACAAAACACACTATCATTGCTCTTTTGTATAGGCTTTATCATGTTCTGGCTCTTGGCTTTGACATTTTATATATAGCCCAATCTGTGTCTGGGAGTCTAGATCTAACATTTGATTTCAAGGAAAGGACTTTGAAATTTCCTCTTTGCTGTCTGAAAAACATTGGACAGAACATCACTTTGAGCTCCATTTAGAGGCATTCTTAATCTGCAGGATTTAAGAGATATGAGCAACAATACAAGAATATTTTGAGGGAAGGGAATTTATGTCATTGACACAGTGAAAATACTTATCACATTCTGCTTGTTTGCAGCCTCTCACCTTGCTCACATGTAGATACATGGAGATTCATTTAAATTCATGCACTGAGCATGTGTGATACTGAACATCAAAGCCATTATCAATCCATGAATCCAGCAACCTTTGCTTGTTGTTTGTTGGATTTGCTTTATTTTATGCGTATTAAAATACCTACCAGTAGACAGAAAATATCAACATGTGGACCCAAATTTCCTTCAGGACACTTTTACATTTCACTTCAGAGGCACAAGCATTTGGATACATTTCATATTAGGCTGCCCGATGCATTTAAAACAATACTTTTAAACTCAGTGGAGCTCTGAGGTCGCTGACTGTAAATTCAAAGATGAGCGAGGGGTTCTGTTTTTCAAATAGGCAAATGAATAGACGACAGAACAAGGTTCAGGTTTGAGACTTGCACAGGGGCAGATAGGAGCCGATATTAAAGGAGAGTAGAGGAGAAACACATGCAGGTATAGAACGAACGTTCAGAGAGCCAACCACAACCTCTCTGTTTGTTTGACGACAACATTTGAGGCCAGTGGGTAAAGTTAAGCTGCCCAATACCAAAGCAGCAACAGGACTGAGGAGGCTTGAGGTGTGAGAGGGAGATGCACAATGCTGAACCATAACCACATTCCCTAAATACTACGTGACATGCAGCATTCAGCGTTGGTCAAAGTATACACGGAGAGAATTGCTGTACTCACTGGTTTCCCATTCCTGTGATGTGCAATGGACAGAAGAAACACACACATACACAAACATACACACACACACACACACACACACGTATACACACACACAAACACACACAGGTGCAGTTTTATAAAATGTGGCTGTGTGGCAAGTAGGTACGGTTCTTGAGTGCAATGCTTGGTGTCACCATTCGAGTCTGTTTCTATGCTGAAAACCTCAACAGCACTTTACTCACCTTCATGTGCGTGCACACACACACACACACACAGACACACACACACACACACACACACAAAGTTGTCCAGCTAATGCAAAAATTAGATGTCTAACTATTCAAATAACTTTGAAAATAAGCCAAACTGAGGTCCTGCACTCTTCTCTGGACAAATTCAGGAGTTTCTTTTTTCTTTTTCTCAACTCGGTAACTCAGGCCTCTTCTGAAAAGTTGGGTCAGTTTTGTATTTTCACACTTACAAACAAATGCTTTAGCATTGTCTCACCTTTATAGTTACAAGGAACAGCTCCAGGTTATTAAGACATACATAATGCATGGCACAGAGTCATAGTACTGCTATTGTATCTTAACTACACTGACTGCCTATTAGTTTTAAAAATGATTTAAAATATTACTATCACTTTCATGGTTTGTCTGGTTCTAGAGGTCAGAAGCCAGTCTTGGTCAGTGTCAAGACCTGCAGTGTACAGGTCCAAACCCTACGTGCCACCGCCAGCACAACAAACCACACACACACACACACACACACACACACACACACACACACCACACACACATTTCAAGCTGGATCACACTGCCTTAGGATTTTAAGACATAAACATAAGCACTATCTATTAAATCATTTCATAAAATTCATCTGCTTTTATATTATTGATTAACTGGGATTCATTAAAAATAGCCGAAGGGATTTAGATGCTTAGTATGATAAATTATGTGACTGTGTTTATAAAGCATTGAATAAAGGTGCTAAAAGTAAATTAAATACCCATAAAGGTTTAAAAAAAAATAATAATTACAAACTCTATCGCAATCAGGAATTGCAGACTTTGTGGATCAGTTTAAGAGCAGGAGAAAAGAGATTTCTGAATTGTATAAACAAAAATGAGAGAGGGACTGAAGATAGAAAGAAAAGTCAAACCAAAATTGATAAAAGGTTACACATTGTGAAATATAATTTCAATCCAAGCCTTCCTTTGCATGTTGACAGCCTACAAATACAAACATAATCCTCATTTATTTCATCCATTTATTATTATATTTCCAGTTTCATTCTTCAGCTATCCTGTTTCTAAATTATGCCTGGCATATCTTATTGCTGGCCATCACTAAAGGTCCCCAAGCTACTTGACATGGTGTCTGTCTCTATGTTCCCCTCCCTATCAAATGCCATACACACACTGGCTGACTGAACGGGCTTTACCAACAGTCTGACTCTAACCAGCCTGATCAACCGGGGCTCTGGTGTGGTGAGTGCTCATGACTCACAACAAATCTCCTTTCAAAGTGAGCTTATTAATTGATAAGCAGACTTTGCAGACCTTGCAAGCTGCCTTGGAGAGAGGAGATGATGAAGAGCCTATGTGTGCTGGAGAGAGAGAGAGAGAGAGAGAGAGAGAGAGAGAGGGTGTGGAGGAGGGGGGTTATGGGTAAAGTAAAAGCAAAAGCCAAAAATACCTCAAGCGCTGAAGTTCAAGGAATGCATTAGAGACTGGGAAAAATGATGGTGATTTCTTCAGAGAAAACCTTTAAACCAATGCTATGTACTTTTAGACTAATTTCTGAGTTATTTATAGACTGTCAGAATTAATCTAACCTATTTCGACTTCAAAACGGCCACACAGAGGTTCAAAAACACGCAGTGCTACTTTATATGGAAGAAGACAACTAGCTCTCCCGTCTCTTGCATATTCCATGAATGTCAGTCTCTGATCTTCGAAACTGCACCGCGACTTAAGTTACATACAGGCGATGTAGCAGAGGTCTGTTTGATGATAATGAGCGCACAGCTGCAATTGCCTTACTGCCTTGCCAGACTGTAGGTTGCAGTTAACTTCAGCAGGATACCCGATGGCAATGACGCTACGAATGATAATTTCCAACAGTTGGAAAAACCTTGGCAATAAAATGTTATTGCCAAACAAAAACTCTTCATTACGATGTTAATGCGAAGTCCTAGTTACAGTACAGACTGATAGATGTGTGTTGGACAGAGCTGTCAAGTAAGCTGGCCGGGGGGCGCGTTTGCATTATCTGTTCAAACGTCTACTTGCCTTTTGTGAGAATTAAAAAACTAAAGTTTCAGTCATGACAGTACAACAGTATATTTTTCCTACCTGCAATTATACGGTCTCAAAGGTCGGGTGGTGTCCTATCTGCCTTTCCAACTCGGAGCGCTCTCTGGGAGTCCCGACTTGGCAACCTCACCATTAGCGCTCCCCCTGACGTCACCTCAGGGCAGGAGGCAGAAGGCGGGGCCACAACATGCCGTCCAATCATCGACCGAGCTGTGGCGCACAGGTAAAGAGTTCTGCCTCCTTATTGGTCAGCTATGCCTATCTGTTGTAAGTGAGCGCTAATATAGTGTTTGTAGGCCAAATAAAGGGTTGTTAATGTGCTGTTCTATAATTTGCTCATCATTAATGTCCTGACTGAATGCTAGCACAATCATGTTACTAGAGTACAAGTAGCTAAGTTGTAGTATTAGTAATAGTAATAACAGGAGAATTAGTAGTAATAGCCTATGAAGTAGCAATAGAATCTCCAAATCATTGGAATATTTTCAGCTAGACTCTTCCAACTTCAAAGCATCCAGTTACTTTAGAAAATGCCTTTTTGCATGCATATATTTGACTTTCGGATACCCTGTATACTCTTAAGATGTTTATTCTCTTTTTTTCCCCATTAGAATGAATGGCAGAGATACATATCTGTTAGGATGCACTGCATTTATGCAGATGAGTGACTCTTTCTTTCTTTCTTTCTTTCTTTCTTTCTATGTACTTATTTGAGAATACCATAGTAAATAATATAGTATAGTAATAAATTAATTACTTAACTACTGAATATTAATTAATATTAATTAAAATAGTCTATACTGAAGGCTATATACATCTTGTTTTACCTTTAAGCTATGTATGACTGATGAAGTAGCTGCACAGGATGGATGGCCCACACAAGTCAAGTTATGTAAACCCTTACAGGTGCGCACCTCTTCAAATCAAAAACTAGCTGATCACCAGGCGGTGCCGGTATTTGTGGTGTAGTGTACCATCTAGTGGAAGACAGGATCCTAATCAGTCAAGGGCAATGAGTCATTTCTATCCAACCTGACTGCAGGATTCAATAATCGCATTTATAATAGCAGGCTGTAAGTCTATCTGCTGTTCTGCCAAAGGATCTAGTCAAAGGATTAGATGTTGAATTTAAATTCAGGCACACCTCAGACCAAGGGGTAAGCCAGATTGTCTTGTTTGATCCCCAGGTGGCCATACCTGCCAGATTCCCTACACCTACAGGGATGTCCCGGACACGTGTCCAAAGGATGAAAAGAGAATGTTCCCTATAGGAACTAATGATGAGGAAAATGCGCAAATTATCGTTGATGCTCTGGGAATTGGAGGAATTACACTTTTTTTTCATAATGTCATAAAGCTTACCTTTCTTCGAGGTTAATGTTTTGGGATCATTTCCCGTAATTTCTTCACAGTATTCTATTTGATCGTTTTGCCATGATCTTTTTTTATGTATCCCGGTAGACAATATATAAGACGTTTGTGATTCCTCTTTTGGTTCCGTTTTTGGGCGCTAGATGGGGCTCTGTCATAAACGGCATTGTATTTTTGGCTGAGTTGGTCCCTCTTATCAACATCGACAGCAAGAGCCAGTTGCCTAGTGACAAACAACTAGCTACTGATGATTTCCTGTGTTTTCAAAATCCCATCGCTGGCACTTAACGCAACTACCTAAGTTTTTCAATCAGGTTTTATATGATTATCTTATTTTTACGGCTGCAATATGAGAATAAATAACAGCGTAAAATCTTAATCGCGCCTAAAATCTTGTGTAACATCTCAGTGTCTTGCATATATCGCGTTATGAAGATTTACGAGGAGTGATGAATAATTATATTTTCATCAGAGTCGTAGGGAAAGGCAGCTATGGAGAAGTGAACTTGGTGAAACACAAAACTGACCGAAAGCAGGTGAGAAACCAAAGTTTTGCTATACATAATTCCCTAAAACAGTTTAAGGAGTGAAACGTGTAAATATTTCGCACATATCACCGAGCTCGACGCTAGAAAGGCAGCCAGCAAGCTTCGAGCTAGCATAATGTTAGCCAACTTAACTTCGGTTAAAATGTCTTCATTTAATTTACCGTGTGACATCTTGTGAACTTACCTCGTTTGATGATGATTTGTGGAGCGAACAGAAAGATGTTCACAGGACGACTGTGTTGAGACAACTGGTGGGCGAGACATATACCGCCCGTATGTGATTAAAACGTGTCGACAGACTCCTTAAGAAGTGACGTTAAAGGGGGGAAAAATAACGTTACTCAAATTTAGACTTCAAAAAGGAAATGCGTTGTGGTCTACAGCAGTGTTTGGTTCCTTGATCAAGTTTGGAGGTGTACCCAGAAAACATGAAGGATAGTTTTACTTGACAAATATTTAAACCACTAGAAATTTGAACAGAAGGTGCCACACTGATCACTGACAGTAGGTTTCTCCTCCTCAAATGTTTCCTTCACATGCTAATGAAATGTTATGTAACGTTATTTGAAAGTTAAGCTGTTAAACAACAACAATACAAATTCATGTGTGTGGGCTTTTTGACAACTTTTCATCGAACAATGCATATCCATTTGAAGATTATAGCCTTGAAAGAATTGGGGAACCTGTTATGACAGTCAGAATATGTGAACATAAGTAAGACTCCCCAAACCAAGAAACCAGACAACTCAAGACTTCAACTTGTATTGTCATCAAGATGTAGGCTAAAATCTGGAGTTCTGTACAGAATGAATTATGAGAGACTGTAAAGGTGACAATTACCACCGAGGTGGATTTTCTGTTTTGAAAGGTGTTTTCTTTTTAGAATGGATTAAAGCTCAGAGGAATAATGGTAATTTGTGTATGAAAATCAATAATTACATGATTATGCCTAAAATCGGACTCTATTCTATTCAATGAAAGCTCCCCTTTTTCCATGTTACAATGGCCTTACAGGTTTGAGTCCTAGTTTTCCAGTTTCTTGCTTTGATTGGTAAATATTTATCCTTTAACTCTAATCTAGGAAAAGTAAATATGCCTATTCCTTTGCTTTTCCCAGTATGTCATAAAAAAGCTGAACTTGATCACCTCCTCTAAGCGGGAGCGACGTGCTGCAGAGCAGGAGGCACAACTTCTGTCTCAGCTTCGACATCCCAACATTGTGACATACAGGGAGTCTTGGGAGGGAGATGACTGCCAACTCTACATTGTCATGGGCTTCTGTGAGGGAGGTGACCTCTATCACAGACTCAAACAACAAAAGGGAGAGCTCTTACCTGAGAGGCAGGTGGTGGAGTGGTTTGTCCAGATAGCTATGGCGCTCCAGGTATGTTGTATTTGTAAAAGAAGCCAGCAGAAGTCAAGCATAATGGTGTCCTATATGTGACAATATCTGAAGTGATCATAATGATTTTGCTTTGTAGTATCTGCATGAGAAGAACATTCTTCACCGGGACCTTAAAACACAGAACATCTTCCTAACAAAGACCAACATTATCAAAGTGGGGGACCTTGGCATCGCACGAGTTTTGGAGAACCAAAATGATATGGCCAGCACACTCATAGGGACACCTTACTACATGAGCCCAGAGCTCTTCTCTAATAAACCCTATAACCACAAGGTATTTGTTATATCCACACACTTGATTTCATAATTCTTTTTGAATAAGTACAGATTATAGATAGTTATGGAAAAAATATATTAGCAAGTTGTTTTCTTTGTCTATAGGATGTACATCATTGCTCTGCATGTATGGATGGCAATAAGCATTCCTGTACAATTAGCTGTACTATGTTTTTTTTTTTCTTCCCACAGTCAGACGTATGGGCGTTGGGATGCTGTGTGTATGAGATGTCCACATTGAAACATGCCTTCAATGCCAAAGACATGAACTCACTGGTATATCGCATTGTAGAGGGAAAGGTGGGTTTTATCTTGAGTTCCAGCTGCTATTAGTTTTCTGCAGATTTGTCAAACTCTTTCCTCATTTCTGCTGTTTTCACAAGAATGCTAAAAATAGTTCAGGAACTCCTCCTTTAAGAGGGGATTCCAAGGCAGTCCAGAAATACATTAAAATGGCGCCTAAACATTTCTAAAATAGCCTAACATGTTTTGGCCAACATGGAGCGTAAAGAGCTTACAACAGGCAAAGTTACATTTATAGACCACAGACAGGTGATAAGAATGGCCGATTGCCTGATGTAAAACAAGCCAGCAAATAGGTAAGCTATGTGCAGTGTAAAAACAGAAGAAAAGTACAGATTATTACAGAATTGTGTAGCCATATTGAATAAAGTCTTTTTAATATATTTTGGAGTGCCTTGGAATCCCCTCTTCAGGATATATTTGAGAGCCCTTTCTCCAGTGGGCACCCAACCACAGTACATACATTTTGCACACTGAAAGCTCTGCAGCTTTCCAGCCCTACCCATTTTCTTTAGTTCATGGACTTTTTCCAACTCTTTCCACAGGCCGAGTTCTAAGTAATCATAGGAAAGCTGTGAGTTAAGGGCATGATGAGCTCAGCCACCTTGATGTAAAGAGGTCTAGAATCAGGTTTTTAATAGCTGATTTTTGGCTAGTTAATACTGCATGTTATTTTTGACAATCACTAAAATCTAGAAACCTAAATTAGGCCAACATAATTGAATATTGATTCCTAATACTTTTCCTTATTTGTTTCTCATCAGTTGCCACAGATGCCAAGTAAGTATGACACCCAGCTAGGAGAACTGATAAAGCGCATGCTATGTAAGAGACCCGAAGACAGGCCTGATGTCAAGCTTATCCTCCGCCAGCCCTACATCAAACGACAAATCGCCATGTTCCTTGAGGCCACTAAAGAGTAGGTGGCACTGGCAGTAAACTGCCTTTTTCTTTACAAGGTCTCTGTCCACCTCTCTATTTCTGTGCCTTTTCCTCTCTGCCCCTATGAACTGCTAGCACTCAGTAAAACTGATTCTTTGGCCTGTGTTTGTTTGGTTCTCACCATACCAGGAAAACTGCCATGTCAAGAAAGAAAGCTGTGGGCGGCAGTGGCAGTGACAGCAGGGCCAACAGCGCAGCGTCTGTAGTGTCATCTCAGCCAAAACCTGAGAGGCTGCCACTAAGTCCCCAGCCTGAAGCTCTTGCCAGGGGGAGACGGGTGAGAGTGTGGAGAATAGCCAGACTGGTTTTACACAGAAGCTCTTGGCATCTACCTGTAATTCTGGCTTGGCACACATAGATGCAGTAAAAATATCACAAATGTAGGGCTTCTGTATTTGAAAAATAGCCAGCAATACATAACAGCTGGCTCAAGATTCATTTTGTTCTCTGAAAGGAACATTAATGGCAAGCCCGAGGTGGCCTCACAACTATGTTAATACGCTTTTTTTTTACAACAGCCATTGACATGAAATAGCAGGATAAACACAGGTGTTACTAATGACATTAATTAATGTTCCATTCCATTTAAGCCTAACAGGCCCAGGGTTCTCCTGTTGTTCAGGCTGCCCCACTGGAAAGGCTCTGGTACAGTGGAACCTTAATTAATGACATTAGTAACAACTGTGGTTACACTGCCATTTCATGCTAAAATGGCCTGATAGAGTCTATCAAATCTCTATCAAATCTCAGACAATCTAAATGAATCTGATTAAGGCATCTTTACTTTCTCTGTGACAGTGTTATTTTATGGTTATAATAAGCATGGCACATTGTTGCTGTGATGCCAAACTCATCCTCACTTTGTCAGTCCAGTACAACAAAGCTGCAAGTTTCACTGCATAAATGCATCCTTTGAAAAACCCTGCATCTTCATCAACAGGCTCACCTAGATGAGAGCTCCAGTGTGAGATTATAACTTAATAGAAAATGTTTATGTTCTTACATTTGTATCTGTAGATTCATAACATATGACATATTACATGCAGTTTTCTTAGTGGTGCTAAAGTCATGTTACCATTTCTGAATAATTTTCCTCCCTGTTCTGTGTTTATCCTAACAAATCTTTGTTTTTGTTTTTTTCACATCCTCAGAAAGAAGAGATTTCACAACAACATAAAGAACGGAATGGTGTCACTAACCAACACAGAATCCAGACGCCTCCAGCGCCTAAATCCCCTTCACCTGATGCTCTCAGAGGTAGCGCTGTGTCCCTGACAACCATCAGCAACATTAATATTGATATGCAGCCACAAGAGGACAAGGACCCGATGGAGAGAGAGGTTCAGCTGCCCCAGTCAGTAATGACAAACCACCGGGCAGATAATGAACCTGTGACTCACAGTGTGCCCAAAGACAGAAGGGGAAGAGGGAAACCAGATCCCTCTCCCCCTCCTTCCCCACTTCAGCCCCCTCTAAAACCAGTGTCAGGTGTTAGGAGCAGGGGAGGAGAGGAGAGGAAGCCACCCAATGGACTGGTAGGTGTTCACCCACGGGCCCCGCGGAACCCCGAGGATAGATTTACTGCCTTTGTGGAGAAAAAAACATTGGATGTGGATGATAAGGACGATACGATGGAGTTACTCAAAGACGCTGACATGGAGAACCCGAAACATGAGGTAGAGAGGCAGTCTGCTGTTTCTGTCAGTGTCCCTGAGAGGAAATCTGCACACAAACCCAGTGAAGAAAACATCAAGGAGGTTTTGGAAGTGAATATGGATAATAAAAACGACACTGTGACCCTCCTCAAGGGAGCTCCAACACAAAGCCTTATCTCAGAAATACAAGTAAGTGCTGGTAGTGATGGACACATACTTATTCTGTTACTTCATTATAATACATTATTATTCTTGCCTATTTTTTATTTATGCTAACTCCTGTCTTTGTAGGATAGCCTAGAATCCACTGAAAAGCTGTTAGAGCCCTTTCCTCTGACCACAGCACTGGTGAGAATTAAAACTCTTACACTCATTCTTTGTCAGAACAAAGTTCACAAGCTTCCTGTCTAGTATTGCCAATACTCAGTGGCACAAAATGGAGGATATTTTCCCCCTAGCATGGGGGAGAGAGTTTACCACAGAAGAATCAGTAGAATTGTGTCTGTTTAGGAACCTCATCAGGAGGAGTCTCCCATACAGGCTGCCAAGCCGGCCCCGTCCACTCCAGGTCCGACTCCCCTGAACTTTTCACTGGAGCCTTCTGTCTCTGTGCAACACAGACAGAGGAACATGAGGCAGACACATGGGGATCAGGACAAGGTAAAGACAGAGACAGAAGTAATGAGAGGAAATTGACACTAAGGAACTAACAGGATAATGGCTGCTCAGAAAGGGCGGGTGTATTGGCTTTAATATTTATGTACAACAAACAGCTCATTCCAAAGCAATTCAATGATATCTTAGGATCAGAGAGAAATATAGCCTTTTTTTTTTTTTTTTTACAGAAAGTTAATCGTTATACAGGCAGCTATGTTGAATTTTTGCAGCAGTTCACCTCCTGTGACTTTTGTGCATCATATTTAGGATGTCTCTTTTATCTTACAATGTAATTTTTACATGTACCAAAATGAAGCTATCTGCTACAGAAGGAGCCATCACTTCATGCATCCCTTTCAGAATGCCTTAGTGTTGGTGAGGATGTACACCAAATACAGAATTTTGTCCAGTAAATTCCCCTCCTGTCTAATTTATGCTATGCAAGTCTGGAGTATTTTTTTTTCAAACTATCATCAGATTACATTCGTAGTGCCAAAAGATAAGATTAAGATTGCTGTAAACACTAATTAGTTTAAATAGCCTTTAAATGTTTTTCAAGTACATTATATTGCAGTATTCTCTTGCCAATAAAATTTGGAAAAAAATAAAATGTGTAAATATATGTACAGTAACTAATACAGTCAGTGAGGTTAACTGAATACATTTCAGAGACTTTGGATCTTGTTTTGCCTTCTGTTAGTCTAACGTGGCCACTCGCAGACCTTTGCCTCCCCTTCCTGCTGACGCCCCAGTGATAGAAGGGAAGAAGAGGAGCAGAGGGAGCAAAGAGACCAAGAGAGCTACTGCGGCTGCATCCTCTGCATCAGTTAGTTCTTGTAAGGATGGATTATTACCACTGCCACAGGTGAGACTGACACCCACTCACATATTGTGTATGAACCACAGGGCTTTTCTACGTTACATGTGAGCCACATTACCACACTATTGTGTAAACTGCTCCAAAGTATCCACACTGCACCAGACACAATTTTTGTGGGGGCAGAATAATAGGCTGCAGCAGGATTTCTGCAACTTTTAAATAACAAGACATCTTATTTCATTCTACTAAGACTAAAGTTTGACAGTGGCTAAATTGACAGCTATGCAGAATTTAAAGGAATGAGTCTATTTAGCAGAAACCACAACTACATTAAAATGAAATGCAAATAAAGTGCTGAAGATCTTGGAAGTCAGCCTCGCAAGATTTTACTCTACCCCTCCTGTGTTGATGAAAATGGCTTTGACTGTCATACTTTGTATAATTTTTTAATTGAACTTTAATAGAGTGCAAAACTCGTATGAATAATGTTTCTATCCATGTACTTAATAGTTTATTTTGTTACATGCTGCAGGTCTACACTGGCTGAAATCAGCAGGTAGTTTTTCAGTCACACAAATTGTGTGGGTTATTGTCTTTTTTCCAGGACCGTCCTCTGTCTGCTAGAGAGAGGAGAAGACTGAGACAGTCCCAGGAGAGCACCAGCCAGACAGGTACACTGTAAAGAACAATTCCGTGAAAACAATATGCTGAATAAATACACTCACACTGACAATTTAATGCGCTGCCACATTTGAGCCCAGGATACAGAAGCATGCACTCAGTCACAACGGGAACAAGCACATACAGCGGCTGACAAGTCGACTGACATAATAGGGTCCAGAATATTGGTTACTACTGGGCTGGCAACAAAACATACTGGTGGGAAATAGTTGTACCATTACCTACAGGTTAATGTCAGAGGGGGAGTTTACAGTACAGTACACAAGGAAAATGGGACTGAAGCACATTTCTAGGTCAAGAATTAAAATTACTATGGAAAAATTCCAGGGATAGAAAATGGGGGGAGAAACATTGGGGAAAGATAAGATCAAGTATAAAATATGCCAGACTGCATTCATTTGTGAAGGTAAACGAGTCAAATTAAGTATGACAGATTCCAAGTGAGAATATGGGGGTATTTTGACCATCTTAAATAATGACTAAACAGGACAGCATTGGCTTTTTTCTGGCTCCTCTACAGGTGTTGGTGCTGCAAGAAGGGCGTCTTATGATGTCACTTCTTCTGCGACTGAACACCATCTGGTCAGCCGATCTGTTTCAGAGTCTTTCACTGAATCCAACAATAAGGTATAAACGCTGTAGATGAACTCATATTGTGATTTTCTAGTAACTGCCTTCGACTATTATTGAAGGAGTTGGACACTGTAGCTTTTGAATGTTAATGCTATAACAAAAAGGGCTGGATGTACACATTCCTATGCTAATATGTAATATATTGGCCTGATAAACCAGATGAGATATCACGAGTGCAAGATTTTGTTAGATTTATTATAATGAATTAAAATGGAACTCATGCCATAATCTCTGTCTAAAGAACAGTGTGTGTTGTGCTACAGCAGAATAGGTTGCTAGGACAAAGATCAGATGAAGATGAATGCAGCTCATCCACAAGTTCCACAGAGCGCTCAGAGGGGGACTGCAGAGAAGGGTGAGAGCATACAGATAGGGTGACGACACCATGCTGTGCAACTCGTTGTATAAAACTGTAGAAAACCTGCC